>JAVHZT010000102.1:0-300000 GCA_035079005.1 Fraxinus americana | reverse complement strand
TCATGAATTGTAACTAAACTTTTACACTTGGTCGAAAGAATTGAAGCATCGGAACCATATATTGTGATATCTAAATAGTTTTTCTTATTATTTAATTCTTATTTTGTGTATTGAATATTCTTCTACACTTATTTTCATGATCGTTATGTTTAATTGTTAGGAGGCCTACTAGTTTTTTATTCGTTACAATCTACCGCTAAGTTAAACATCAAATTCGTAATTGTTTGATCCATTTAACTTGTGAAACACTAAAATTTGATAATTTTCTACGATAGAGATTATTGAATTTTAAGAAGAATGTTTAAATAGATTGAATGCAACCGTTGATATTTGTATTATCTAATTCATCGATTACTCTATGGTGTAAAATTGTTATTAAATTGAATCTTGAGCATTGGCGTAAGGTTATTTAATAATTATGGTTAATTAGAATGTTGGTTTCGACTAAGCCCTGTTTGTCTACCATTAATCCAAAAAATTGTTTGCTAAAGAAAATTCTCCACCATACATTCACCTAATAAAATATTTTACACACAAACCAATAAAGTTACTTTAATTTTCAATCACACATTCTCCAAAAAATACTATTCATTACACTAATTTTCTCCCAATAATGGGAGACAAACAAGCTCTAACTAAAATTAAGGAGAAATAGGAATAAATTCCAACGATGAATATTCATAATATGAATTGAATTATTATTGCATCTATAATCAATTGTGGATTTTCGATGGTGGATGTGGATTTAGAAAGGTTAGTCTTTTGATTGTTTTCGTTAATTTAATTTTCATTGTTATTGATTGCGTTATTTACAATTTTTTGCATACAAAACCCCCCAAATCATTGTACGAAACATAAAATATTGAATTACATACTTTTCGTGGGATCAACCCTACTTCCGCTACTAAATTAGTTTTAGAGGTTAATGTATTACTTTTGGGTGCCTGCGACATCACACACCAATTGAATTTGTCCTAATTAGACTTCTTGGAAGAGGATAAATTTTTGGTTGGAGAATTTTGCTGAAGAGTCATTGATTTATGCCTTATAATTGAATTTGTCTCCAATTGGAGAAATTTTGAAACTTTGTTCGTTGCAGTGGAATTTACGTCAAGGTGGATATTTGTTGAATATGTGACCCAAATTCCTATCTTAGATCATGTTTTATTTGAAAAAAGTGTTAAAGAGAGATAGGCGTCCAAGTGCCCAAACAAGAGGCTTAGGAGCCAAGAAACAAATTTTAAAGTCAAAACTCAAGTCTTGAGAGCCATTGAAAGTGTCGCTCCACCGCTTGAGCGCCGACTAGCATTAACTGCCGCTCAAGTAGCAGCATTATACGGGAAATATTTCTTTACATATTTTTGGCTCGTTTTTTATCCCCTTTCGAACCATAAAATATTCTTTTGGGTCCTATATAGTCCACGAATTGTATGACTATCATATGACTTTGAGAGAGTTAGAATTGTATTAGATACACAATATTCTTTGTATTTTCTCTCCATTATTAATAAAATATTCGTTCATCTACTATGTTATGTTCTTCTTCTTGTGTTGTGATTGCTAGTTCATATTGTGCCATATAATCTCACGTTCTATTAATAACAAGTGGTGTCAAAGCATACATAATTTTTGTCAAGATTCTAACCATTATAATCGTTTAAGTTTTTAGATGAGAGTCTATGGGCAAAAATGTAGTCAATTCAGGGCTGTTAATTTTTAGTGATCTTTGACAAGCAATAAAAATGAAAACAAGGCATTTTCTAACAACTTTTGTGTGTACAATGTTAAATTCTTACTATATTTATCATTCAAAAATAGACATGATAAGACTATATAATGAACATGAAGAATTTAAGATTCGATTGAAGATGAATATTTACTATTTAGTTGCATGACATGCGAATATTTTGGTCAATGAAACTCTAGCCTTTTTGAGATATATATTTTGGTCAATAAAGAACCAACTATATATAGATTACAAGTTAAACCATAATTTTAGTGTTTTAGACAGCATTTCAAAATTCGTCAAAACGCGAAATAGGCCGTGGGTCGAATGGTACCAACGCTCGAGTGGTCCGCGTCACTCGAGTGCTCAAGCTCGTGGTAGTCGAGCATCGAAAGACTTCGTCTAGCGCTTAGAGCTACGTCTCTGAATTAAATCCATTCCTTTTCTCAATTAGGGACGCGTGGACAAATTCACCTTTATTCATATTTTGACTTCCTCTTTCAATCAATCCATCAATACAAGGTGGAATTTGGGTCACTCATCAACATAGATAAACAAAAATTATGATTTAAATTTAATTTTTAAATGATGTGGCCCATTTGTGCCATGATTTATCGATACGTTCAATATTCAGTACTTTAGGTTTTTTCCAGTGTTGACTGATGTTGAATTCATAAATTTTTCCACTTTTGGACAATCCATTGTTATGAGATGACGAAATTTATGTTACAAATTCGCTTTTAATATTGGTTTGTAAAGCGAATGTGATGAGTGTTCTACACTCATGATATTTATGTCACTTAATTCGTTATTTTGTCATCCTTGAGAGAGTTTTAGAGTGTTTTTATGTGTGTTTTAATGTTGTGATGTAGGTTGATGAAATTGAAGAAAATAAACAAAAGTTGGAAAGGAAAATGCTAAATTGTAAGAGATCTAAAGTTCGAGAACTAAAGTACAAATATTGAAAAGTTATACCGAACCTCACGATGAAGATTTGAGAGTGATCGAAGCCAATTGGATGAAGAAAGATGTCAAAGGGATCAAATTTAGTCAAAATATGATCACAAATCAATTTACAACCGAAAAGTTTTGCTCCAGATTTTTAGTCTCATATTGAGACTCATTTTTGACATAGTGAACGATTGAATTGGAGAATGATGTCTGAAGCAAAGTTGTAGGCCTTTGAGTTAGCTTTCCAACGCAACTTGAATCATCTCAATCGGATATCAGGAGAAAGAGTTATGTTAAAAATACTGAAGGAAGCGTAAACTGAATTTCAGCGAACCGGGCGCCTTGGCGCTCAAGATGGGCTCCTTGGCGCCCACAATGCTGAAAATCAGCAGACTACGCGGCGCTTGTGCGCCCAATCTGGGCGCCCGGGCGCCCGATACCGAGAAAGAGAAAAAATGGAAATTTTAAAAGATTTTCGGCCCGGTCCAACCCTATTTCGTCTTGCAACTTGTGGACACTATAAATACCATCATAAAGACCTAATTTTAGAGGTTGGAGAAGGAGGAAAAAGATACAAAACGGCTAAATCTTCAAGGACAATAAGAAGAAGGATTTGAAGAAATCAAGTGAAGAAAGGGGGGAAACATCAAAGGGGACTTCGATCAACATTCCAAAAAGAGTTTTTCTTACCTCCTCCTTTATGTTTTTCATTGTAGATTGTTTAGATTTTATGAATTTCTTCATGAACTAAATAATTTATCTAGGGTTTGATGTAGCCACTTGAGATTATGATTTGATGAATTTATAATTGCTTCCTTTGGATTTCCTACGTGTATTTAATTGTGTCATGAATTTAATGCTTTCAATTACCTGATCAATAATTGAATGAATAGATGCTAGTCAATTCCGGCACTCGAGAGAGGGGAATTTAGGCGTGATCATAGGATTGACGCAACGTAGGTTTTATGGGTTTCGAGAGAAAATGTAAAATCTATGAAGCTTACTTCACAAAAGAATCGGGACTTTCATAAATTCTAGACTTTAATTCGGAATAGAGATATTGGGATTGAATTGTAGGATTAATTTCTAGCCGGCACTCGAGAGAGGGGAGAGAAATACAATTGGATTCTTGCTTTTAAATATTGAAAAATTAATTGGATAATTTGATATCATTGAATCATAATTGAAAGTTGGTGAAATCATTCCCTAGGCTTCTTCATTTTGATAATTTATATTCCTCAATTTTGTCTCAACCAATTTCATTACTTTAGTTTAAAACAATCAACCAATCATTCATCAATTGTCTAGATAAAATAGAAGTTGCATAATTATAGTACTTAGTGGAATTAAATTACAATCCCCGTGGGTTCGACATCCTAACTTTTATACTATATTACAAAACTTGACACCGTACACTTGCGGCATAAATTCACGTTACAGAAAACGCGTGACAAGTTTTTGGCGCCGTTGCCGGGGATTGTTTAATTTAATTTTCACTAATATTATTACCAAGTAGCTTTTATTTTAATTTAGATTATTTTTATTTTTTTTTATTTTGTTAATTTTAGTCAACCACCTTGATCTCTTTGATATTTTTTCAGGTACTATTCAATAATATGTGCATGATTCTAACGTTGGCAAGAGAGCATAACAACTTCAATAAGTACTCTCGACATGGATAAAAATGACATGCTTGTAGAAGACATCTTTTGTCAACTTTGCTATGTGATGCATTACACTGAGCAATGTTTGCAGAGACGCACCGACTCCCGTGCGATAAAGCTTTTAGGATTCATAGAATATTTAAGATGTCGAAAAGAAGCAATTGACAAATCTGATGAATGCTACATGCCTTTGGGAGATTATATACCAGACGATTGGGATGAGGACATCACACTTGAGGGAAATGGTCCTCCTTTGTTTAACGAGAGGGTAATTGCAAAGTACTATAACAAACTTGCTAAGTTTGAAGAGTGCAACATACGTATTGGAGACTGGAGTTACTGGAATGAATTGAGAAGGTGGCAATACAATCCACTCGAAAGGGTTGAAAATAGAGACTTCTCGTTGCCCGTGGACTTACACTGTGAACTGATTATTCAACTTGAAGAAATATCAACTATTGAAAAAGGACAGAAAAATGAGGACAAATTAATCACAAAGGAACTAAACGAAGAAGCGACGATTAATGAAGATGACTTGAACACACATTCATTCGACTTCATTGATTGTCCAACAATTGAATTTGTGATTAAGCTTGAGGAGGAACAAGAAGTTTACATAGTTGAATTCGAATCAGATAGAATAGACAAGTCATATCACATTGGAGGAAGCAATGTTAAAATTTGAAAAATCAACGAAGAATGGATCAAAGGCAAAAGAAGCAAAATGAGCAAGGCATCAAAAGCTTTCTTCAAAGTTCCATGATGCAACTGTCAACAGTTATGTCAAGCTAATGATGTTAAAGAAGCGCTTCTTGGGAGGCAACCCAAGCTTTCTTCCCCTTTTGATTTATTTTTCTTTTGAATTTATGATAGTTTAGTTTATTTTATAGTTTAGTTAGAATTCTTCAGCCATACCACATTCTCCTTAGGTCATTGAGTATTTAAGTTGGTTGCTAGATGTTTGAATTAAGTAACACTTGTTCCATGCAATTAATCTCTAAAATTTGATTTTTCAGGAACATGACGTAGCGAAACATCCAAGCCAACATTGACAAAGAGAAAACGGGATGCATCTCAAGTTTGGGGGGAAAGATAGAAGAAACATCCACCAACACCAGCATCATCAACACCACAACGTCACGGGCAATACAGACAATTCAGGGAAGTCTCCTCCTTTTTCTTTAAATTTATATTGAGGACAATGTTTAATTTAAGTTTGGGGGTGTATTATAAATTGTGTCTAATTGCCTTAGTTTTATTTTATTTTATTTTTTTGTTTTGTGTGATTTGTGTGCATGAAAAAAAATTTTTTTTTACACATTTTAACAGGTTTGTATGAGTTAGATAGCCTTGCCAGCATTGGTTTATGTAATTGAGAACATGCTTTTGTTTATGAATTGTGGATAATTTTTTGCTTATTCATGAGAAACGGAAAATATTTATGCACGTGAGTTAATTGTGATGTTGTACATGAGTAGGTTGATTCATGTTTATAGGTTGAAATAGAGAACTTGGACGCTATACCCACGTAACCAATAAACAAGATTCACATTCCTAAACTAAATATAGGATGTTTGGATGGTCGAACTTTTGTAGGGAGACATGGATGTAGATGTGGATTCCATGTGTGCTAAATGTTGTGTGGACTGTCTGAGACCTATGGGATGAAAATTGGGTGAAAAACCTAAGTTAGAGGTCAATTTTCGAGAATAAGTGTTTAATAAAGGGCATTGCACTAATCACTGCATAAAAGGGAAGCCACCTTAAAAAGATCCTAATGAGGACAATCATAACAATCTTATTGTAAGGAGTTTCTTCGTAGCCTTTATGACTCGAGTGAATAAGTCTGCAAGGGTTTAAAATCTGGTGCCCCAAAGTCATTTGATTTGGGAGTCATCGGCCTAAAGCTCGCTACAGGGGTCATTTAGAAAGCTCAATGGAGAACGTCCCCACATAAGATATATATATATAAAAAAAAAAAAAACAAGTGCATAAAACAGAAGACGTACCGCACCATCTACCTTAATTAAGCCCTGAACACTTATTTTAGAGGATTAGACTTCTGATAAGGGGTTAGTAACTTGGTTGAGTCTTGAAGGTTGAAGCAGTCATAATAAGGAGAATCTATATTTATTGATATGTTGAACTGCAATTAGTGAAATCCGACCAAACTTGAGTGGTGTAAGAAGTAGTATTGAATATCAACTGTAGAATACACCTTGGGGAATGAAAAGAAAACAAATTTGGGGGTGTATGAATCCCACGAGCGAAGTAAGGAAATATTTGAATTTTTAGGTCGGGAATTGGATCTATTTATTAATGTACAGCGTTGTACTTAACTCTTCACACACACACCCGTTTTGCATTGAATAGGTAGGAAGTGAGCTTTTACATTACAATTTTGAAGCGATTCATGAAATTGATGTTATGTTTTCAATTCTGAGCTATGAAGGCAAGATATCTAGCACAATTTATTTTAAGTGATTTTATTCGTATTTATCTGTTTGTGTGTTTGTTAGTAATTTCCTTTAATTTGGTGTTTGCTCGAGGACAAGCAAAATATTAAGTTTGGGGGTATTTGATGAGTGTTCTACACTCATGATATTTATGTCACTTAATTCGTTATTTTGTCATCCTTGAGAGAGTTTTAGAGTGTATTTATGTGTGTTTTAATGTTGTGATGTAGGTTGATGAGATTGAAGAAAATAAACAAAAGTTGGAAAGGAAAATGCTAAATTGTAAGAGATCTAAAGTTCGAGAACTAAAGTACAAATATTGAAAAGTTATACCGAACCTCACGATGAAGATTTGAGAGTGATCGAAGCCAATTGGATGAAGAAAGATGTCAAAGGATCAAATTTAGTCAAAATATGATCACAAATCAATTTACAACCGAAAAGTTTTGATCCAGATTTTTAGTCTCATATTGAGACTCATTTTTGACATAGTGAACGATTGAATTGGAGAATGATGTCTGAAGCAAAGTTGTAGGCCTTTGAGTTAGCTTTCCAACGCAACTTGAATCATCTCAATCGGATATCAGGAGAAAGAGTTATGTTAAAAATACTGAAGGAATCGTAAACTGAATTTCAGCGAACCGGGCGCCTTGGCGCTCAAGATGGGCGCCTTGGCGCCCACAATGCTGAAAATCAGCAGACTACGCGGCACCCAGGCGCCCAATCTGGGCGCCCGGGCGCCCGATACCGAGAAAGAGAAAAAATGAAAATTTTAAAAGATTTTCGGCCCGGTCCAACCCTATTTCGTCTTGCAACTTGTGGACACTATAAATACCATCATAAAGACCCAATTTTAGAGGTTGGAGAAGGAGGAAAAAGATACAAAACGGCTAAATCTTCAAGGACAATAAGAAGAAGGATTTGAAGAAATCAAGTGAAGAAAGGGGGGAAACATCAAAGGGGACTTCGATCAACATTCCAAAAAGAGTTTTTCTTACCTCCTCCTTTATGTTTTTCATTGTAGATTGTTTAGATTTTATGAATTTCTTCATGAACTAAATAATTTATCTAGGGTTTGATGTAGCCACTTGAGATTATGATTTGATGAATTTATAATTGCTTCCTTTGGATTTCCTACGTGTATTTAATTGTGTCATGAATTTAATGCTTTCAATTACCTGATCAATAATTGAATGAATAGATGCTAGTCAATTCCGGCACTCGAGAGAAGGGAATTTAGGCGTGATCATAGGATTGACGCAACGTAGGTTTTATGGGTTTCGAGAGAAAATGTAAAATCTATGAAGCTTACTTCACAAAAGAATCGGGACTTTCATAAATTCTAGACTTTAATTCGGAATAGAGATATTGGGATTGAATTGTAGGATTAATTTCTAGCCGGCACTCGAGAGAGGGGAGAGAAATACAATTGGATTCTTGCTTTTAAATATTGAAAAATTAATTGGATAATTTGATATCATTGAATCATAATTGAAAGTTGGTGAAATCATTCCCTAGGCTTCTTCATTTTGATAATTTATATTCCTCAATTTTGTCTCAACCAATTTCATTACTTTAGTTTAAAACAATCAACCAATCATTCATCAATTGTTTAGATAAAATAGAAGTTGCATAATTATAGTACTTAGTGGAATTAAATTACAATCCCCGTGGGTTCGACATCTTAACTTTCATACTATATTACAAAACTTGACACCGTACACTTGCGGCATAAATTCACGTTATAGAAAACGCGTGACAGAATGTAAACGTGTTGATTAGTCCATAAATGTGGCCTTCAACCGACAATATCGAACTCTTGAGTAGTTTTACAAATTTTCTAGTTGAATGATTCCATGAAATTATTTTCCTAGAACGAGGGTCTTCACGAAATGAAATTTTGCTCTTATACTAATATTGCAAGCACTTGAGGTTCAGAAATAATCGTTACATTCTCGAACATTATTAGTGTTAGGTTTTGTGACAAATATTCTATGTGATTTAAAAGTTTGTTGTATGAATGAAGCTTCTTTAATCTTGTTTTAGAAGTCCTGTTTGATTAGGAATTAAATTTCATGGTGTTTTGGGAGTTTGATTGAATTAATGACTTGAAGATGAAGTAAAATACTTTGGAAAGGAAAAAAGAAAAAAAAAATTTGGCAAGGGGCACCGCGCCTAGTCCAAACAGAGGACCCAGCGCTGCAGCGCCGAGCGAGGACGCCCCGGTAACGTGTTTTCCTTGATTTTCCCTTTTTTATCCGAATTTTGGGACTTCTTCTCCATTTTGGACTCTACCTCATCCACAACTTTGAGATTTGGCCTCTATAAATACTCTACAAGTGGTATCGAGCCAAGGGTTTTTGACGATTTCTTGGAAGGTCCAAATTAATTATTAAAGCGAGGTTGGAAAAAGGTCGATTGTTCAAGTATGACAACTTTGAAATTTTACTTTTGGATCGTAACAGTAGATTTTCATTGTGGCAAATCAAGATGCGGTTGGTTATTGCTCAATTGGATCTTGATGATGCTTTGTTGGGGATTGATAGAATGCCTGTAATAATGACCGCGGAGGAGAAACAATGGAAGGATCAAAAAGCCCTATCTCAGATATATCTTCACAATTCTAATGAAATTCTTCAAAACGTGGTAAAGGAGAAAAGTGCTGCTACATTGTGGTTGAAGTTGGAGCAGCTTTGTATGACAAAGAGCTTGATAGTAAGTTACACTTGAAGTAGCGCTTGTATTCTCATATCTTAATTGAAGGCGGATCTTTGGAAGGCCATCTATCGGTGTTCAAGGAAATCGTCGCTGATTTGGAAACGATGGAGGTTAAGTATGATGAAAAGGATTTAGGGCTCATATTGTTATACTCGTTGCCGCCTTTATATATGACTTTTAGAGATATCATTCTCTATAGTTGGGATACTCTTACAATTGACGAGGTATATGATGCGCTTTATTCTAAGGAGAAGATGAAGCATTTGATCTCAGTTCTAAAGCTCATGGAGAGGGTCTTGTTGTTTGTGAGAGGAAGACGGATAGTCGTGGAAGAGCCAGAGTCAAGGATAGCAACAACGATAGAGGTAGTGGTAGCGATAGCGGTATAGTATGTTGGTATTGCAACAATAAAGGACAAATGAAGAGGGATTGTTATGACTGGCGGAAGAGGTTTGCCACTACAGGTCAGGATGAACAATTAGAAAATTTCGATAATGTTAATCTTGTAGAAGAGAACGGTGGTGGAGATTTGTTGGTGATTACTGAAGGTGACTCCAAACCTGATGATGATTGGATTCTTAATTCAGCTTACACTTTTCATATATGTTCAAATCGGGATTGATTTTCTTCATATGAAATAGTTACAAGGGTTTACGTGGTGACGGGAAGCAATGAGCAAGATGCTGGGATTGGTAATGTCAAAATCAAGATGCTGAATGGGACGATTAGGACACTTGGCCAGGTTCGACATGTTCCAAGTATAAACATAAATCTGATCTATTTGAGTACTCTTGATTCAAAAGGGTACAGGAATACCGATGGTAGTGGAGTTCTAAAAGTTAGCAATGGTGCCTGAGTTGTATTAAAGGGACGAAGAAAGTCCCGATTATATGTGTTGGAAGGGTTGGCAATCACGGAGAAAGCAGATGCATCTTATGGTTTAGTAAGCAATAACTCGGGTAGAGTCGGTTGTGATCGGGTTGTTCGTGGTGATTTGGACAATAATATTGGGAGACCTTCTAGTAGTTCAGGTGGAGTTGGTTGTGATCTTGTTGATCATGTTGCTCAAGGTGATTTGAGCATATTTGATAACTCAAGTGGAGTTGGGTTGCTTGTGGTGGTTCAAGCAGGTTTATTGACTTGGCTGGAGAGGGAAGTGAACGGGATGATTCAGGCAAGAATGGCGCGTAAGGTAGTTCTACTGGTATGCAGGGCTTTAATGTAGTTCACAATTACTCAGTATGCCCGGAAGGGGCATGGGGTGTCTTCTTGGGATATGGTGGAAGAGTTGGAGAATGACTTAAAGAGTGGAGATTTAATTCATCGTTATGAAGTTTGTGTCAATGTGGAGTTTGTTAAGTTTTGTGACAAAAATTATATGTGATTTAGAAGTTTGTTGTATGAATGAAGCTTGTTTAATTTTGGTTTAGAAGTCCGGTTTGATTAAGAATCAAATTTCATGGTGTTTGATTAAGAGTGTGTTTGGGACACATTCTTTTGAAAAAATGTATTATTGAATAGTAGATGGATGGAGAATGTGTGGTTAAAAATGAAGGAAAAGTTATTGATGTGATGAAAAATATTATTTTATTGAAGAATGTGTGGTTGAAAATGAGTAGAAGAATGAGAATGAAAATTTTAATGTGTACCAAACATGGCCTAAATTAAGGACTTGTGGATGAAATAAAATACTTTGGAACAGAGGACCCAGGTGAGGGCGCTGCGGCGTCGGGTCCAGCGCCAAGGCGGTTGGGTTGGCACCGTGGCGCCCCAATAATGTGTTTTTTTGGGATTTTCCCCTTTTTATCCAGATTTTGGAACTTCTTCTCCATCTTGAACTCTACCTTATCCACAATTTCGAGATTTGGTTTCTATAAATACTTCACAAGGTATTGGCACTTCATAAGTGTGAAAAAGGTAAGACTCGAGAGAGATTATAACAATTAGATCATTGTTGTGTACATTAAAAATAAGAGAGAATTGTTTGGTTTAGATTGAGAGGATCAAAATCATGTAAGACAATTTTTTGTTTCTTGGTATAATAAATTCATTTCTTCCACAATTTTCTTGATTGTTGTGTGATCCATTAAATTTCATATTGTCCATATTTTCGTCTTTAATTATTTGGCCAATTTCTCAACAAGTGATATCAAGACGTTCTTGATAGCGGGTTGGTTCATAACAATTATGAATATTCATGCATCATTATTATCAAATAACAAACCCTAATACATGAAGAGAAATACTATGATTACCGGGGGGTTTGATGACATCCCTGACCGGCCCCTCACAACAGTGGGGGCCCACCTTTAAATTAAAGGTGGGCCCCCACTGTTGTGAGGGGCCGGTCAGCCAATTAGCATTTCTCATACATGAATTAATGACCAATCGTCAATCCTAAGGGAATTGTATATAGGAAAACCATTTTCATAGGGTAGGGTGGAGTGGGTTGGGGGGGCCATATCAGGCCCTCTGTTTCTCAATCTTCTTCCTGAGTTCTTCTTTGTTGGCTCCAACAAGCTTATCAACTTCTTTTCCTTTCTTTATCAGCATGAAAGTTGGCAAAACATGAACTTCAAATTCCTGAGCCGCATCCTGTTTACAATTTTTTACATTTTAATCATAAACATTTAACTGAAATTAAATGGGAAATGCTCGAATATCGAAGGAAAAATGAAAACTATCTTACTTCCAACTCATCGACATCGATCTTGATGAACTCAACATCTGTATACATAGCAGCAAATTCATTCATAGCAGGTTCCATGTATCGGCAAGGTCCACACCATGAAGTCGTGAAGTCGATGACCATCTGATCTCACAAAGTAAAAACATTGTTATCAGCTAATCATGAAGTCAAGATATCATTCATCTAAAAGTTTAACTGTGAAATAACGGACACATTTATTTAGTTTACACGTGAACAATATTCGTAAATGGAAGATTTGAACTTCAGTCTTTTGTTTGCTGTGATACGACCACTTCATCTAAAGGCTTATGAGGTTACCAGATTGAAGTCAGCTTAGAGGCTTCAAAATGGATCTTCCATTTCGAGGAGTGGAAAGAAATAAACCGACCAGTTTTGATGAAGATCCATTGGATACAATAACCCGACCATTGTTTGCTGATAATCCATCGGATGGAACAAGTCCCTTGTTCATTGCTGATCCACCGAAGTCATATTCATTTGAAATATTAGCCCCCATCGTTCTTCGCAAACCTGGTATTTCCAGATGCTTGAAGGTCGTGCTAAGTCGAAGTGATTTAGGACGTGTTCTCTTTACCATTTTCAAGCCATTTTCTGTTTTCGATTTTTCAAAACAGTTCTCTTTATTATTTTCGAAATCGCATTTTTGAAAACAAGTTAAAAATTTCCAAAGAAAACTCAAAATTTATAATCAAGTCAAAATTTTCAAAACGCGTTTTGGGTGTTTGCATAACAATTTTTCAAAATACCAAAAAAAACACATTTTTAACAATCTCGAAATTAACACTCAAAACACAAAACCCCAAAATCAATTCAAAACTCAACACACAATATTGAAACACAACAAGAACATCCCTTAGAGTCGGAAAACTTCTTTGTACTACACCAAATGACGGGTGGGATGGCTTTTTATAATGGTTGAAATTTCTTTCTTTACATTTCTTCTTCATTTAAAAAAAAAATAACTGCTCCTGTACTTGGAATATGTTCTTCGTGGGACCCTTTATAATGTCGATCGTTCGAGTTAATAATGAATAGATTTAGTTCTTTTAACTGCACAATTCTAATGTTACTAGGCCTAATAATTGGTTTCAAAACCAGTGATTTTTCCACATTTTTGTTTGTGGCTACTTTATTCCAATATTCCTGTTTTCGGGAAATCCGTAATTTTCTCATTACAATACACTGAATGCACGAAACCACGGGTATGGATTACTGACAAGTTTCACTCCTACATTGGATTGAAAAATATTCCTAAAGGCAGGTGATATCTAGTGCTTGTTTGACACTCATTAATTAATTTTATAATTTGTTATATGATTATTTTCAATCACAAATTTATAATAAAATATTCTACATGTATATCAAAAATAATTTTCTACTTTTTAATTACATTCTCTTAAAAATACTATTCAAAACTCTTTTTTTTTTTCCAAATTAGTGAGATGCACTTAGTCTCGTCAAGTGAAAAATATATATTAAAATAATGTTATTCACAGTGAAAACTATCGATAGTCGACTTATGTATTATATACATGACAGTTTGTTATTTGATGAATGAGACAATAAAAAACTATCACATCAATGCATTAAATAATACAAGTGGAGCAACTACCGATAGTTTTCACTCTGAATAGCATCAACCTATATAGTAATCCCGTGTTTAGTTCAACTAAAAAGCTTATTAAAATTTTATCAAAATACATTAAATAACACAAATTTTATCAAAATGTACTAAAATTAATTTTTAATTAAACCAAACAGGAGCTAAATAATTTTTTTCTTCCTCTCGCAATTTAAGGTTGTGTGCACGCGCTCGAGGTCAAATTGCAAAGCAATTTTAAGTTAGATTTCAATTGTAGGGTTTTTGTCTTATTTGTTGCTATTTAAACTCTTGTAAGAATTCAGTTGTTTTCTATTGTTTTTGCTTATTGAATAAAAATCGTCGAGAATTTTCCAACAAATATCTTTGATCGCAAAATTATAAAGCGACACTAAAAGTTCACCAAATGATGAGATAGTTGACTAATTCTTAGCGGAAAAATAAAGTATCGACTATGATGTCTATGTACAACTGAGCAAATGATCATTCGTAAAAGGCCACATAAATTCATGGGATGTTAAAGAAAATATTCCATGAAGAAGTTTGTGGCGTTTAAGCATTGATTAGGTGGCGTCCATCGCTGCGAAGTTTATCCTCAATTCCTTTCTCATGATACAGTTAATTCCAGGCATAATTATTCCCAATATGTTTCACTTTCATGAAATTCATTTAAGACAACATATTATCACATGAACAAAAGGTATAAAACTTATTCCTCGTTGAATTGATTCAGTTTACTTTTTGTTGCCAATTATTTTGTTCCAAAATGCCTATTAGATGGTCATTGCAACAATTTGTGCTTTCCACTTCGCTTAAGCGATCATGATCATAGGCTATGATCCACCGATACTCCTATTAGGATGACGTCTTCGTGTCCAACACGTAAATGTATATATATATTTTTCAATTAAAGCCTTGTTAAAGAAAATGATCATTCGTAAAAGGCCATATAAATTCATGGGATGTTAAAGAAAATATTCCATGAAGAAGTTTGTGGCATTTAAGCATTAATTAGGTGGCGTCCATCGCTGCTCTATTCCTTTCTCATGATACATGCAGTTAATTCCAGGCATAATTATTCCCAATATGTTTCACTTTCATGAAATTCGTTTAAGAACAACATTTTATCACACGAACAAAAGGTATAAAACTTATTCGTCCTTGAATTGATTCATTTTACTTTTTGTTGCCAATTATTTTGATCCAAAATGCCTATTAGGTCATTGCAAAAATTTGTGCTTTCCACTACGCTTAAGCGATCATAATCATAGGCTATGATCCACCGATACTCCTATTAGGATGACATCTTCGTGTCCGACATATATATATATATATATATATATATATATATATATATATATATATATATATATGTATTTATTTATTTGTTTTTCAATTAAAGCCTTATACGTGCACTTTTTTTAATAAATAGGCGACAGTTAGAGTTGAACAAAATTTTTTTTGTCTATTCTAATAACATGATTAAAAATATGATTTAAAAGTTTAGGAGCCAAGAAACAAATTTTGAACTCAAAACTCAGGTCTTGAGCGCCATTGAAAGTGTCACTCCACCGCTCGAGCGCCCCTTAGCAATAAGTCATGACTCAAGCAGCAGCGTTATACGGGAAATATTTCTTTACATATTTTTGGCTCGTTTTTTATCCCATTTCCAAACATAAAATATTCTTTTGAGTCCCATGTATAATCCACATGATTTGTATGACTATCATTTGATTTTGAGAGAGTTAGAACTGTATTAGATACACAATATTCTTTGTATTTTCTCCCCATTATTAATAAAATATTCGTTCATCTACCATGTTATGTTCTTCTTCTTGTGTTGTGATTGCTAGTTCATATTATGCCACATAATCTCACATTTTATTAATAACAAGTGGTGTCAAAGCATACATAATTTTTCTGGGGATTCTGATTGTTATAATCGTTTTAAGTTTTTAGATGAGAGTCTATGGGCAAAAATGTAGTCAATTTGGAGATGTTAATTTTTAGTGATGTTTGACAATCAATAAAAATGTAAACAAGGCATTTTCTAACAACATTTGTGTCTTCAGTGTTAAATTCTTACTATATTTATCATTCAGAAATAGACATGATAAGACTATATAATGAACATGAAAAATTTAAGATTCGATTGAAGAGGAATATTTACTATGTAGTTGCACGACGTGTGAATATTTTGGTCAATGAAATTCTATCCTTTTTGAGCAAAAGTACATTGATAGTATTTAATATGGGGAAATTGGTGTGCGTGCACTCTGTTTTAGATTTCAATTTGCTAATATTCATGTGCTAATATTACCCTGTGAAGGATTGGGGAAATACATGAAAATAGCCAAAATAGAAAGGCCTTATTTCCACTTTGGCCTTTGACTTTTCTTAATATTAGGAACTACCTAAAATACCCCCAAATATAAAAATTATAACCAAGATATCATAGTATTAAGAATTTTTCATTTAAGTCCATAAAAGTTCAAAAAATTACAAGACTATTAAATATATTATCAAATATCATTTTATTATAAATGAGGAAACCTGAATTCCATAAAATGTGTAATGAATATAAAATATTAAGATATAGATTAACTATTAGATTTTATATCCTTCTTATAAATCATAAAATAACGAAGGAATATATAATAGAATATTTAAAAAATACTAAGAATGTTTAGAGATTATGAACCCTTATTTAATTAAATTTTATAATTTTGATATAAATTTATTTTGATTTTAGATTTATTAGATTTTTGTTCGCTCAAAGTAGCACCCCCTTTTAATGCTATCAGAGCAATAGAGATCATGGAAATTATAATTACAAAAATAAATAAATATTATTTATTAAAAGAAGATAGAAGATGTTATATATTTTCAGAACCTATTCCGAATAGATTAAGCCCATGTTTGACACTCATTTTTTTCTTATTCTATTTCTCTTTCTTTATTTTAACCACACATTCTATTAATAAAATAATATTACACATAAACTCAAAAATTCTCTTTACTTTTTAACCACACAATCTTCCATCAATCACTATTCCAAAAATTATTTTTCAAACAAAATGGGTGTCAAACATGGATTAAAAATAATAACATTAATTATAATAAAAAAACTTACCTAGAGAAATAAGTGAACAAATATTAGAAAAACTTATAGTAGAATCAATAAAAACTGAATATATATACGAAAAAATTATTAAAGAATTTGAATGTGAAGAAATTAATTTATATTATAAAGAAAATCATGGATCATCATAGAAATTGACAATTATTAAATAAATACTTACCAGAAGATATTAAAATATATTTAGATAAAATATTAAGAACTAGAGAAGCCACAGCAAGACATATAACAGATATTTGATTACAACCAGAACAAGAAACAAAACAGATTATAGGAGAGAAAAACCTTATACAAGAACTAAAAGGAAAAGGACATGTAATAATAAGAAAATATTATGAAAAAATAATAAAATATCTAGAAAATACAACTATTAAAGACTTAGATAACTACATAGAAAAAGAAGAGAGTAATTTTAAATTAAAAATAAAAAGAAAACAATTAATAAAACTAATAGAACGCTTAAACGAACAAAGAGAAATAAATGAAGAAAGAATGTGTATAACATATTATTATACAGAAGCTTTAAAAGAAATTAAAAAGGGGTGAAATTAGAATGTCAATAGGTGAATATATTGAAGAACTAAAATCACTAATAAAAATATTAATAAATGATGTTCAAGATTTAAAAAATGAATTAAAAGAAGCAAAAAATGATATAAATATATTAAAACTCGAAGTTAGAGAATTAAAAGAAAACAATAGAAATAAAAATAGGAAAATAGACAAAAATCTTATAGAAAAAGAAATGTCTAGAATGAGAAAGAAACATATAGAAAAAGAAAATATAGTGATAGAACCAGGAAGTATGGATGATGAATTTAGAAAAAATATTTTACCTAAAATATTAGAAGAAGAAGAAGAAGAATCTAGAGAAAAATTACTAGAAAAATTAAAAATTGAAGAAAAACAAGACAATAAAGATGAATGAAGAGTTAGATTTGCTTATAGAAAATTTTGATCAATTAAGTTTAGAAAATACAAGTGAATACCAAGTCTTAATGAATAATAGAGGAGGACCTAATGTAGAGGAACCTCTAAAAATGAATTACTAGATTTAGATGAAAGTTATGCACCTATATACAATAAACCATATAGACAATTTTATAACAAGGTAAGAGATAGACAACCACCTGAAAGAAATAAATATAGAGACAGATTTGAGCTAAATGATAATTATGATAAACCTATTAATCATGGAGAAACAAAATTAGACATAGATTGTAAAATAGATACTAAAAAAGCATTACTAACTTAGGCAGATTCGATAATATTATTCTTTGTATATAATAAAGATGATACATGGGAAAATACTGAAAGAAGAATATATTTCTTAATAGCATTTTTTGAAGGAAATGTAAGAAATTGGTGGGAAGGAATAAATAATGATACAAAAACACTAATAAAAAGAAATATACAAACAGAAATAATAAAATCAGATAGAGATGGTATAGAAAGACTTGTAGAATATATTTCAGATGAATTTTTAGGAGAAATTGGATAAGAAATGCTGAAGGAGAATCGGCAAGAGAAAAAGATAATGCCAGAATGAAATTAATAAATTTAACAATATGTGATATGTGTAAAATTAAATAATATACTTTTGAGTTTAGAAATTATTATTATATACAATTTTATAGTAATGAAAGCCAATAAGTATATCAAGATATGTACTACAACAAATTATCAGGTTCATTGGGAATATATTTTAAGATGGAATTTGAAAAATGCATCAGAGATAATATTGGAATACTTAGAACTTTGGGATCAAGAATAAAATTTATATTTGAAAGACTTGCATATATATGTCAACATAGACAATTATTAAAGAAACATGAAAATTAACTAGGATATGTTTTGAAACTATAGAAAAACCCATACAATAGAGATAATTCTGGAAGAAGTAGTATTAAGAGGAAATATAGAAATAGAAAGTTTTAAAAATTTAGAAATTTTAGAAAAATATATATAAAACCTAGGAGAAGATATTATAAAAGAAAATATAATCCATCTAGACAACATAAAAATAAACCTTATAAAAAAGATAAAAGCCAATGTAAATGTTGGAATTGTAGAGAGATAGATCATATAAGCTCTGATTGTAATAAGAAAAAAATAAAAATTTTACAAAAAGAGTATTTAGAAATAGAAAATGAATTAAGTGAAATATCTGATATTGAACAATATTATGATCAAAAAATATATATAAGTAAAACAGATTCAGAGGATAATGAATCCGAACATGAATAAAGAAGAATAAAGCTATGTGTACATAATTCTTTACACAATCCTTTACACCCCCCTCACATGGAGGGGGGTCCACACATAATAAAATAATTGTGGGCCCCCCTCCATGTGAGGGGGTGTACATGATTGTGTAATGTATGAGGTGTACATGTAGCATCACCCAATAAAGAAACACAAGAAGTGGAAAGTGATAATATAGATATTCAAGAATATGAAGGAATAGAAGGCTATGGACTAAAGGTAACCTTTGATAATAACAAATTACAAAAATTATCATTAGATTTGAAAATAGAAAAATGGGAAGTCTTAGATGGAATTTGAAAAAGAGAAAGAATAGCTATAAATGAATATCAAAAAATTGAAGAAACCATAGATGTTAGAACAACCCAAGGGATATATAAACTAAATCTTTTAACAAAAAATACAGTTGAAGAATTATTAACAAAAATTAATAAAAAACAAAATGAAAAAATCCAATATGTTTATTTAGCAGGAATACAAATAATGTTTAAATCTTTATTCAGAAAAGGAATAGATTTACCATTAACTGTAAGTTTACGTGATGAAATAATAATAAATTTAAAAGACAATCATCTAGGAACTATAGAATGAAATTTGGCATACCAAAAAATAATATTTACTTGTTACCCAAAATATTGTGTATCATTAAAAGATAAAAACTTTAATGAAGTATTAGGGTTACATTTCAAATTACATAGAAATGATATAATACAACCATGAGACCAAATTATGACTATAGTATATAGAGCTTTACATGCATTTACTAATTCCAATTATGGAAATATTTATTCTAAAAAATCATACATAAAAGTTCATAAGGAATGTAAAGATATTAGTATAATAATAGAACCAAGAAAACAGATAAATTTAATGCCAGAAGAACATGAACTTTGTATAACAAGAAATAAACCTGAAATAACAGAATTGAAAGAAGAAGATTATTCTGATAATAAAATAACATTTAAAGATGGAAAATTAATTAAAAGATCAAAGAGTATTAAAATACATAATAGAAAATCATTAGAAGAAACTAGTCATATAAGAGAAATAAAACTTCAAAGAAATGCAGGAAATATGAAGATTGAAGGAGAATATTTTAATGGAAGATAATATATAACAAGACCAAATATATTAATAGATACAAGAGCTAGTGAATGTCATATATCTTTAATTATAAATAAATGATTAATAACTCATAAAACTAAACCATATAGATATGTAAGTTTTGATGGATAAATACGTACCACAGAATTAGAAGTTAAAGTACCAATAAAAATTGGAGGGATTGATCTTTTAGTACCATGTTATATAGATTATAGTATGGACATAAGCCCTCATATACTCTTAGGAATGAGTTTTTTGAATGGATTAGAAGACTATAGTATAAAAAAAAAAGAAGGATTATATATAATGTATAATGGTCAAACCATATTATGTGAAAAAAGATGAATGAATAATCAAATAAGTTTTCCATTTACTGTATATATACAAGTTACTATTATAGAAACAAATATAACAACATGTGCATTAGTTGATACATGAAGTGATATAACAATATTCAAAAGTTTCTTAACAAAATCATGGAATAATGATAGTAAGATAAAAACAACATGGGTAACAGGAGAAAATACCCATATTATTAATAATGCTAATAAAATTAGTATAATACTTGGAAGTAAACAAATAATCATAAACAAAATATGTAGTTATGATAAACTAGAATATGATATATTATTAGGAAATGATTTTATACAACAGTTTCAATATTACAAACAAAATAATTATATGATAATGTTACAAACTCATTGTGGACATTTATTAAAAATTTCAAGAGAATTTAAACCTTACAGTGTTCAGCCAACCCAGCGTGGTGATATATGGGAGAAAAAATCAATTATAATAATGAAATAAAAAATAAGAGATTATTGTATAAAAAAGTTTTAAAAACAGGAATAGAAATAAGTATAGAAAAGATCATAGAACAATTAGAAAAAAATTATGGAGAAAATCCATTATTATTTTGGAAATCTTACCATCTTAGAGCCAAAATAGAACTAACAGAAAATGTTATTATAAGAGTAAAACCAATGATGTGTACTATACAAGATACACAAGAATTCAAAATTCAAATAAAAGAATTATTAGAACAAAAACATCAGGATTTTGGCAAGTAAAAATGGAAGAAGATAGTATACAATATACAGCATTTAGCACACCTCAGGGAAAATATGAATGGTTAGTTATGCCATTTGGTTTAAAAAATGCACCACAAATATATCAAAGGAAAATGGATAATATATTTAGAAAGTTTAATGAATTTCTAATTGTATATGTTGATAATATATTAATATGTTTTAATAATAAAGAAGAATATAGAAATCATTTAATGAAATTTATAAATGAATGTAAAAAAGAAAGAATTGTCATTTCCAAAAAGAAAGCTATTATAGAAAAATAAGAAATTGATTTTCTTGGATTATCAATAGATAAAAAAAGAATAAAATTACAAACTCATATATCTAAAAAGATAGAAAGTTTTTCAAATAAATTAGAATCTAAAGAACAAATATAAAAATTTTTAGGATGTCTAAATTATGCTGAAAGATTTATTGAAAATATTTCAAAAAAAAACATAAAATACAGATTTTACGTAGAAAAATAAATACTAAAGGATGGAATGAAGAATATACAGAAGTAGTTAGATCTTTAAAAGAAGAATGTAAAAATTTACCAAAATTAAGATTACCGGATGAAAAAGATAATCTAGTTGTTAATACTGACGCCTCAGAAAAATATTGGACAGCGATATTAAAAACAGATTTGAATGAAATATGTAGATATTCCAGTGAAACCTTTAATCAAGTTTAGATAAATTACACTACTCATGAAAAAGAGTTATTAGCAATCATCAGAGGAATAAAAAAAATTTCGTTACTTTTATTATCTAAAAAATTTATAGTTGAAACTGATAATTCTTCAGTTGCAGGACTTATTAAAAATAAGTTACCAATTGAGCCTCAATATAGAAGATTACACAGATGTCAAGCATACTTATCTTTTTATAATGTCGATATTATCCATATTAAAGGTATGAATAATTATCTTGCAGATTTTCTCAGCATAAACATAGAATTTGGTGATGGATAAAAACAAGATTATGGAATTATACCGATATGTCCTCATAAACAAAAAAGGATTGACTTCCTCAAAGAGGAAGCTGAAGATATAAATATCGGTGCGGTACAAATCTCATTAATGTTCAACTCAAATATAAAAGTACTATTGGACATTACTACAAAACAACATAAAAATTCCATAGAACTCAAAAATCAAGTTGATGCTATTGCAGCACAACTAAAAAATATACTGTCTAAAACAGAAATACCACAGAGCTCAGAAATGAGTTTTCCAATTCAATACCAAGCAGGTACAACTGGAAGCAGTAGTGGACCCAGACAGGAAAACATACCAACCGATAAAAAAGGAGATGCATTTCCAGTAACATCAAATAAAAAGTGATGATACGTGCAGATCGAAATAGTAGTGATTCCAAAACAATCAGTATCATAGACCAAGATGATATGACCCCTTTGGATCCAAAAGAAGAAAAATATGCCAAAATAATCCAAATAGTCTATGAAATAAAATCAATGACTCATACTTTATCTCTCCAGGAAATAATGTTTACCCTAAAGTTACAACTATGGAAGGAGGTGATCCTTCATTCATAAAAATAATTGCAGATTATGGATTCTTGGATTTGATATATCCAAGAAAAAATTTGATAGAAATATCAAAATTTGATGAGATGTTCATAAAAGAAGTGTCAAAATTCTCCAAAGGACGAAGGATATATTTAAAATTCTACTCAATAAGTCCTGAATAGGATAGAATTATCCAGTTGAACACATAATATCAATTGGATATGTAGCAACCAACTTCCAAATAGATGTTATGGAGAATGATAAGAAAACGCCAAAGGTGACAAAGTCATGGATAAAGCATTGAAGAGCACTTGAAATCAAGGCCATATATAATATTGCTAAAAATTTGTATGATAAAAAATTATCATGTTTATGCCAATATGAAAATTGGATGATCGTGATAAATGGAGGATATGGAAAGTCAGAAATATTGAAAGAATACATCACAAAATTTGATATATATCAATTTCCAGAATATCCTACCACTATAAAAGAATCTTGCTAGCTGCAAGACTCTCCAAACTGCATGCAAAGATGTAGGATTAGAAGGACAATAATAGAAAGGTGAGAGTGCGTTTGATGAAAAATAAATCTTTAATGTAAGAGGTCATATAATTGTGCCTCATAATAGAATTGTGATGTAAGCAATGATATAAGAAGCTTAATTATTGAGCTTCATATGATTGTATAAATAGAGGCTTTCGGACTAAAGAAAAGGTAGAGAAGAAAAGGAGCACTCAACTTGAGAGAGCCAAATTCATCTGTCCTTTATACCAATCTTGTATAAAAATTTTCCAGTCTGAAATAGATCATTCACATTCCAATTCTTTGAAAAAATTAGTTTCTAAATCTTATTCTCATAGATTCTTGAAAGATCTTAGAAAAAGATCTCTTTCTTATTTTTAGCAATAAAAACAGTTTTTCTTTAACCAAAGTCTAGATATTTAATCTTTAGAAACGATACAGTGAAGGTAAGAAGATGAATAAGCAAAGACCCCGTTGAGGCAAGAGGCCATTGAAGGGAACAGTTTGCATATTCAGAACATGAAGATCACTCGGTTCTAAGAATAAAGATCCAGATCAAAGCTAAGGTAAAATTATTATTTTTTGCTAAAAATTAGAAAGATTTCTTTTAAGATCCTAGAGAATCTTAGGGATTATTTATGATGATGATTATTCATGATGTCTGAATATGTGATTATGATGTTTAAATATATGTTTATACTTGATCATAAAATATTTTTTTAGATATATAATGCCAGGATGTACTATTGAAAGTTTAGATAATCTTTTAGAAAGATTGTTAGAAAAAATAAAAGATATTACTTCTCAACTAGAAAATATGAGTATATTATCTGAAGAATATAATAGACTTGAAAAAGAATATGAAAAATATGTTACATATTATTCTAATTTGTTAGACCATAGAATGGATTTATATATTGAAGTTCAAAATAGAAGAAATATAAGGTCAAACTAAAATTTTAAACTATCCTAAAAAGAAAAGGATATATTATGCAAATATAAGAATTCATTTCATTAAGAGTAATATAGACTTTTTATGAAAAGGTTAGATCAGGCTAATTATAAAAATCTCCCGTGAAAGATATCTTAGAAATATTTTAATCCGGTTGAAAAAAGGGACAAAGATTACTTTTCCAAATTGTCACGAAACAAGGCGATACCAATTTGGTTTGATATCGCTTATTAAATTCAATAAACGAGAGTAATATGACAAGATGAAGATAACGATCAACAACATCAAGTTTTACGTGGAAAAACACCACAAAGGAAGATAATTCAATATAAGATAAAAGAATACAAGATTTTGTATGTGTAACTTATTTTAAATTACAATAAAGAACCAACTATATATAGATTACAAGTTAAACCCTAATTATAATGTTTTAGACAGCATTTCAAAATTCCTAAAATCGGGAAATAGGCCGTGGGTCGGGTGGTACCAATGCGTGACACTCGAGTGCTCAAGCTCGTGCCAGTCGAGCGTCGAGCAGCACTTTGTCTAGCACTTAGGAGCTCCGTCTCTGAATTAAATCCATTCCTTTTCTCGAATAGGGACGCGTGGAAAAATTGACCTTTATTCATATTTTGACTTCTTCTTTCAATCAATCCATCAACCAAAAATATCGGACTCTTGAGTAGCTTTACAAATTTTCTAGTTGAATGATTCCATGGAATTATTTTCCTAGAACGAGGGTTTTCACGAAATGAAATTTTGCTCTTATACTAATATTGCAAGCACTTGACTATAACTCACTCTTAAAATCAGTTTCTATTGAAAGAATGCTTAATGTCATGAGGTACAGAACTAATCGTTACATTCTCGAACATTATTAGGAATATTCATGCATCTTTATTTTCAAATAACAAACTCTAATACATGAATTAATTACCAATCATCAATCCTAAGGGAATTGTAATAGGAAAACCATTTTCAAGGTTTGAGCTTGGGCTAGGGTTGGGTGGGGTGGGGTGGGGTGTGGGGCCATATCAGGCCCTGTGTTTCTCAATCTTCTTCCTAAGTTCTTCTTTGTTGGCTCCAACAAGCTTATCAACTTCTTTTCCTTTCTTTATCAGCATGAAAGTTGGCAAAACATGAACTCCAAATTCCTGAGCCACATCCTGTTTACAGTTTTATACATTTTAATCATAAATATTTAACTGAAATTAAATGGGAAATGTTCGAATGTCGAAGGAAAAATGAAAACTATCTTACTTCCAACTCATCGACATCGATCTTGATGAACTCAACATCTGTATACATAGCAGCAAATTCATTCATAGCAGGTTCCATGTATCGGCAAGGTCCACACCATGAAGCCGTGAAGTCGATGACCATCTGATATCACAAAGTAAAAACATTATTATCAGCTAATCATGAAGTCAAGATATTATTCATCTAAAAGCTTAAACTGTCAAATAACGGACACATTTATTTAGTTTACACGTGAACAATTTTCGTAAATGGGAGATTTGAACTTCGGACTTTTATTTGCTGTGATACCATATTGGACCACTTCATCTAAAGGCTTATGAGGTTACCAGATTTGAAGTCAGCTTAGAGGCTTCAAAATGGATCTTCCATTTCGAGGAGGAGTGGAAAGAAATAACCCGACCAGTGTTTGATGAAGATCCATTGGATACAATAACCCGACCATTGTTTGCTGATGATCCATCGGATGGAACAACAAGTCCCTTGTCCATTGCTGATCCACCGAAGTCATATTCATTTGAAATATTAGCCCCCATCGTTCTTCGCAAACCTGGTATTTCCGGATGCTTGAAGGTCGTGCTAACTCGAAGTGATTTAGAGTTGAAAACTTTGTACTATACCAAATGACTCGTGGGGTGGCTTTTTATACTGGTTGAAATTCCCTTTTTTACATTTGCTCTTCATTAAAAAAAAAAAAAAAAAAACTGCTCCTGCACTTGGAATATGTTCTTCGTGGGACCCTTTATAATGTCGATCGTTCAAGTTAAATAATGAATAGATTTAGTTCTTTTAACTGGACAATTCCAATGTTACTAAGCCTAATAAACGGTTTCAAAACCAGTGATTTTTCCACATTTTTGTTTGTGGCTACTTTATTCCAATATTCTTGCTTTCGGGAAATCCGTAATTTTCTCATTACAATACACTGAATGCACGAAACGACGAGTACAGATTACCGACAAGTTTTCTACTCGCACATTGGATTGAACAATATTGCTAAAGGCACGTGATATTTATTGTCCGTTTGACATTCATTAATTAAAATATCATGGGATGTTAAAGAAAATATTCCATGAAGTATTCACTATGATGGCTATGTACAACTGAGCAAATGATCGTTCATAAATGGCCACATAAATTCATGGGATGTTAAAGAACATATTCCATGAAGAAGTTTGTGGCGTTTAAGCATTGCTTAGGTGGCGTCCATCGCTGCGAAGCTTGTCCTCTATTCCTTTCTCATGATACAGTTAATTCCAGGCATAATTATTCCCAATATGTTTCACTTTCATGAAATTCATTTAAGACAACATATTATCACATGAACAAAAGGTATAAAACTTATACCTCGTTGAATTGATTCATTTTACTTTTTGTTGCCAATTATTTTGTTCCAAAATGCCTATTAGATGGTCATTGCAACAATTTGTGCTTTCCACTATGCTTAAGCGATCATAATCATAGGCTATGATCCACCGATACTCTTATTCGGATGACGTCTTCGTGTCCAACATGTAAATGTATATATATATTTTTCAATTAAAGCCTTGTACGTGCACTTTTTTTAATAAATAGGTGACAGTTAGACTTGATTACTTTTTTTTTTTTTTTTTTGTCTGTTCTAATAACATGTTGAATAATATGATTTAAAAGTTTAAGCTATTTATATCTATTCTAGTATTAGTTTCCAACGTCATAAATCTAATTTAAAAAGTGTAAACATACATGTTATGGCAAAGTTGAATCACGAGTTCAATGCTTCTTATGGGAATACATATATTTTTTGAAGGACGAGCGCAAGTGAAACACGCGAGTTAAAACGAGGAGGAAGATGCCTTTTTAATACGCATCAAACTTTTCCCCCATGTTACATTTACACGATACTTTTTCAAATAATTCGTCTAATATAAGAATAATTATGACGTCATGAAATTCTCCATTATAAAGTTGACTTTAACTTTTTTTTTTTTTTTTGTAGTTTCATAATGATTCGAGACTAAAATATGGTTTAATTATGATGTCATGAAATTCTCCATAACATTATAAAGTTGACTTTTAACTTTTTTTTTTTTTTTTTTTTTTTTGTAGTTTCATAATGATTCGAGATGACGTTAAATTTAAAGGATTTGCCGCTAGAGTAAGAGCTAGAATGTGTCGGAGCGGGACTCTTATGTAGCTAAAAAGATAACTTTTTCCAAAGGTAAAAAGCAGCCGAAAAGTAGGATTTCCATTAGTTCATGTATTTGACAAAAAAAAAAAAGAAAAGAAAAGAAAAAGCACTAGCTTTTACATCACCCAATTATTTTGACATTCCTATATTTTTAAAAGTAATTTGATAATTTTTTTTTTTTTAAAAGTAAAATTGTTCCCTCATTAGTGCCTTGTGCTTTTGCTTATGATATTACGAGGCTGTTGACATGATTTTTAATTTTGCATTTGCTTCCTCTTCTTGTAGAAGATTTTTTGGAAGCAGTTATCTTAATTTTTGTTTGGAAATAATTTTTAAAAGCACTTCTTATCATTTTTTTAAAAAAGATTTTTTAACTACCAGAAACACTTTCATAAAATTAGCTAAACGAGTTCCAAAGCAAATTTTAGGTCACAATAGCTCTTTTTGATTTTTGCCAACCAGAGAATGTGCCTCATAAGGCAGAGGCTACCTTGCAACCAAAAAGAATAAATCAACACAAAAAATTCTCCAACAAAAAATTCTCCACTGATTCCACTTTAGTCATGTCATGAACATATGCTAGCAAAGAGGGGAGAGCACAACCGTAAACAATTTCAAATGGGGTCTTCCCTGTTGAGTAATGGATACTAGTATTATAACAATAATGCACACAAGGTAGCTATGCTAAAAAGGATTGCATCGATTGGGTTGGTGGCGTACAAAATTGGAGTTACCAACTCACTCCAAACTACACCCGGTGTTCCATGCATCTCTCCTAAAAAATGGGTAGGAGATAATGAGAAGGTTAAGCCGATTTTACCTCCTATTTCAGTGGACCAACCAATGCACCCTTTACTGCAAGCTATTTTGAATAGCAGAAAATTAAGGGAGGTGAGGAAATTTTGGTTCATTGGCAAAAGCTTGGAGTTGTCAGAAGTAAATTTGGCAAGGTAACACCTTCATAGGGCAAGGCAGCAGATTCAAAGGGATTGCAACATGGATATGGACTACAATTAAGGCTAATCAAATAAAGAGTAGTTGGTATTAAAAAAGAATTCATGAAACGGAAGAACTTGTTACGTAGCAATTATGTGTTTTCTTTTATCAAAATCTTTAAAATTATAAGCCATGAGGTTATTTAAAGTGAGGATTATAAATAAGATCATCAAAAGTATTTTCATCTCAACCGTGGGTTGATTTAAGGATGTCCAAGGCACCTCAAATTGCCTTACTAAAGAGGATAGGATACCTCAAAAGTATCCTAGATAATTCATATTACTAATCAAGATTGGAAACTTACGTAAAACTAATCTTGGAGCCTTTCAAGTCAACAACCTTTCTAGATCCGTCACTAAGTGACTCAACACCAACATTCGTTAAACGATATTCTTTTAGCTTCCTATAATTTTGCTAAATTTCTTGATAGAAAAGGCATAAGATAATAGAGAAAATGAACTTGTCATCACCGAAAAGAGGCAAATGTTAAAATACGAAATGTCACAGGAATAAACATTCCAATTCTAGAAGACATTGCTACTTCAATTCAACCCAGACGAGATTATAGTTCCCAATTCAAAGAAGACACATCCACCTACACCAAAAAGTTTTGAACCATCCACCAGAAAAGCTAGAGAAGGAAGCCTGTAAGAAGTAAACGACTCGTTTAGTAAGGGAGGAGGTAGAGTATTAAAGAGCAAAAAGATTCTAAAATCTGTCTACTCTAATATCCAATCCAGTCCAGCACTGGATATACCGAACTTGCCCAGAACGCATTCAACGTTTATGATTCTGCTTGAACATGGGCAGATTGACCAGCATGGTAACCAAAATTCCCACTCAAACCCCGGCCACCCCTTCCTCTGAAATGATTGTTCCGGGGGTAATAATTGCCTGGCTGGTCGTAGAATTGGCTGCGGCCATTCTGATTGCCTCCCCGACCAGTGCCTCGACCTCCACGACCATTAGGATATCCTCCTCTACGGCCACCTACATTCCCACCTCGTCCACCTCTATAATTCTGATACGACCGTCGAGGAACATACTGTTGATCCTTTGATTCATGATCCCTAGAAAATTGCTCCACTTCTATATCTGGGGTGACAGGCTTCATTTGAGATTGTTGTTCTGCAGAGTTTTCTACTTCTGATCCTCCTCCCTGCAACCAAAAAGCATATATCAACAAAGAAAATTTGGAAGGCACAATCCTTTTTAGCATAAAACTGTCCATTAGGAGAATCAATATATTACCAGATGATGTTCTTCCACATGATCAGATAGATCATCATAAACTTCATTTCCATGTGCTTGCACACTAGGTGATTCCTCTGCCTATATAGAACATTTGAAAGTAAGAAGATGAGAATAGAGAGAGCCTCTGTGCAAGGAACTAAAGAAGAAAATTAAATTCAGACAGATAATTAAACAAGAAACTCAAAAAAGAATATTTTTCGCGCACACATTCAAACACATAAATCAGAATTGTGTGTTCTGAAATATGACTTGATAATGCTACAGATGGAGGGATCCTCAGCAGTTGAGTGCATGCAAATTGTGAAAACTGAAGCATCTAATTCCAATGCATATACCTCTACTTAACATGCACGCACACACCCCTTTCTTTTCATTCTATATACATCATCTTCCATGCCCATTAAACCTGTCTAAACAATGCAGACTATCATAAAGAATTCAAGTATAGTTTAGTCACTAAGTCGAACCAAAATAAGCCCCCGACTATCTTGTATGCATTACTCCAAGACCCTATTCCCAATAAATAGGTAAGGACGAGCAATCACAGAGGCACAGACTATCAGAAGCAAATTTCTAATATACAGGCCTCCCTATATCCCCACTTCGGGATAGGCAGGAAAGTGAACAGCATCATTTTCACCTAGAAATACAGAGTCTTATTTACATGAAAAATTTCCTAGATCTAAGAGGGTCATTTCTGGCATGTCTAAGAAATACTGATCGTCATGTATATTAAATGTATATTTAATTCTTTCACGTGGTGAAATATAGATAACAAAAGAACCATTAAAAACATTATTTTAATATGAAGGGTACAGATTTCCACAAATAAACAATCATCAAGTTCGAGACACTGAAGAAGAAAACTGATGAAAAAGCTAAATAAGATACCCAGATGAGAAGTCCTCACAATCAAATCCCAAACAGTGTACATAGACTCAGGTTTTGGTATCTAGTGACAGTATGTATCTAGCTGTTTGACCTCCGAAATCCTACTAATTTTAAGATAAAGACATGGTAAGGAAGTATCTAAAAACTGAAACTGCTAATACACAGTGAACTCTTACGACAGAAAAAATAAATTTATAACGAGATTTAGGTTAACATATTGAGATTTTAAGGGAAGTACAAAATACTACATAGTTTTCTTAAGCTTAAGCAGCTTCAGTAAGTGAAGACATGGAACTATCATAATCAATTTGTAAAATCAAAAGCGCCTGATCAATGGCTTGGTACAACATGGACCTAGGCATACCAGAAGGTAGCTCAGGAAAGAGATGGCTTATCATAATTCATAACGCAATTATTAACTTGTCATCAGCAGAATGTTCCACCTTCATGCATTTTAAAATAGAGGTCAGAAATGGCATCTGGATCTCAGAAAGGAGGTTGGATGACTTAATCTAACCATATAATATAGTTGAGTAGCATGTTTGGCTAAGTATGATTAACAGTTGTTTGAAAAAGCGCCCTATTTGAGGAGTATCAAGAGGTTACTTCTCAATTAAAGTGCCATTGAGCACCTTTTAAGCTTTGTCAAACATGTTCATTGATTAGTGTGTTTCAATCACACTTTTGTTACTATTTAAACTTGATATTTTGTTTATCTTTAAGACTTTCAAAACGTCTTAATTTGTATTTTCGTGTTGTTTTATAGGTTAGGTGAATTGGTAGAAAAGGTGCGAATGTAGGAAGCACAGTCATGATGATATGAATTGAGGAAAAGAAGAATTGAAACCATGTAAAGAAAGCAAAGAAAGAAGCTAAAGATGAAGAAAAATGAAGAAACTCAAAGACAAGGCATAGGCGCCACTCTTACGGCCAGAAAAGCAGAAAATTGGCACCTAGGTGCTGCGCCTTTTAATCTAGGGTTTGTCTTTTTGGTCCGGAAAAAGCCCACAACAACTCCTAATTCGAGATAGAATTTAAAAAGGCATAAGTACAACTTGAGAAGCACTTTCCAACTACACTTCGATGAGGCAAAATCAAGAGATCAAGCAATCAAGCGAAAGGAATGGCAAGAAGAAGATTGATCCAAACTCCAAAAACAGTTTTTATCTCTTTTCTTCTCTATGTTATTAATCATGAATTTAAGATTTTCTTATTCTTTCATCGTAGAACTAATTCTTTCATCTAGTAGATTGATGTAATCTAGACTTGATATGTTTAGATTTCCATTAATTATTTTTTCTAAGGTTTTTCTTTTAAGTTTATTTGTGTTATTTATTCTTAATTCTTTCAATTAACTAACCATTGATTGATTGATTTGACGTTTAAGATTCGGCACTCGAGAGAATGATCCTTAAACTTGATCATAGAGTAACACAACCCAAGTTTTATAGGTTTCGAGAAAAAAAGTATAAATCCTTTGAAGCGTTCCCACAAAGAACCATGGAACTTGTGAATTCCTAGAATTTGATTTGGAATAGAGATATTGAAATTGAAATTTAGGAACAATTTTCACCCTGGCACTCGAGAGAGGGAATAGAAATATATTAGGGTTTTGCTTATAAATTCAAAAAACCAATTGCAGATAAATATAGAATTAAGAGACATAGTTGATAGATGAAATCAAAACCCTAGGCTTTTCTCATATTGTTCAATCCTAAATAATCGTCATTCAATCGTTGATTTAGTCAATCTCTTAATTTAGATTTAGCAAAATTACATTGATCACAACAATTTGATCGTCTAGATAAAGTAAATACTATTTTAATTATAGTACTTAATAGGAATTTAATTATCAGTCCATGTGGATTTTACATCCTAACTTCACTGTTATATTAAAGCTTGACACCGTGCGTTTGAGGTATAATTTGCATCTAACATTCATACTTTGATACTAGGAAAAATGAATTCACTCAAGATTTGCTTGTGTTTCATTTTTTCCCAGCCTATATATCTCTATAGGGCTTTGAGTAGATTGATAGATAATTGAAAAAAGTCGTACATTGGGTGTGGGGGTGCGTGTGTGTGTGTGTGTGTGAGAGAGAGAGAGAGAGAACAAATATGAAATGCATTGTGGTTTTTGATGATCAAATTTGACTATGCATTCACATGGTCGGCAAATGATGACAACATCATTTTGTTAAGAAAGAGAATTGAGGTTTGCCATCTGCCGAGAGAATTTTGTAGTTGGAAAGAAATAAGCCAAAAGGAAACAAATTTATACAAGGCGCAAGCAGTAACATTATCCTGTTTCCTTAGTAGTGCAAGTGATGCGTGCACGCTAGTTTTGCAATGTGCTCTCATTGATCTCTCTTCATCTCATGCTTAGATAAGCATGTCAGCCATGTGAATGAAAAGACAAAGAAAGATAGAAGGTCCAATAGTGGGTATCCAATTGGCATATAAAACTGACAAAAAAGCCAGTAAAGCTGGGGAACGAAAACTTTGACATCCAGAATAGTGAAAATACTATTATGGTTTAAAACATCAATTTGAGCAGTAAAGTTGAGAGTAAGTCACAAATATCATTACAAGAACTACATACCTAGTGGCATGAATAGTGCACGAAATCAGAAAATAATTACTCACATATGATCTAAATAAAGAGCTAAATCCGCTTCATTCCCAGAACAGCATGTAGAAACAGAATATATTTATCTTACTTGTAGAAGCAACGACAGACAGTTCACTAAAGTCATCATTCATAACCAAATCAAATCCTACTTTCTGTGAAGTTATTGCAGATTCAACAAACATTACCTCTTGCTCATATGCTGCAGCTGAAACTTCAACTTGGACTGGCACCACAGACCCATGCACTGGAACCTGAAAAGATGTATAGTTCCCAGCAGCTGCTGCAACTTCAATGGGACCTTTCATCTCTGGTGTTGTTGTAAAGTAGTCTGAAGCCATAATTTTATTCAACTTCTCCCTCAATCCAGCATCTAGAAATCAACCCCATAAAAATTCTCATACAAAATGACAAAAAAAGAGAAAAATAAAAAAACATCATGATAAAACTTCGATTTATAATTCGAGGTCCAAAACCAAGCCATATAAAAGTATCACCAAGTGATATCAACCAAAAACAAATGCTAACCACAACAAAAACTATCATAGAAGTTCAATAGAGATCAGACTCGTCAAAAAGGATTTAGATTCCTCCAATATATGTATACTACAACTATCACAAAAGTAATAAAATCACCAACGTTATCAACACATTCACCAAAAAATAGAAAAAAAATTTGTGCCCATCAAGTTGTACAAAGATTTGTGAGACTCGGAGAAAGGGACAAACTGTACAAGTATCAATGGAGTTAGGTTCAATAGCCTGCAATATAATCTACTATATTATACCCAATCTTTACCAATAAATAAACCCATTCATATAGATCTCACACACAGAGAGAGATACAAGTGAGCATGGAACTTTCTCGTAAGGGTTAAAAACTTAGGAAGCAGTGCTTAGTACACATAAGCCCACAACAAATTAATATCAAGTAAAAGCTACCATGACAATGATGAGAGTCATCAAAAGATTGGTCAAAACAACATATTCACCTTGATATGAACATAAGCATTCAGATATATACATCTACACACAAATACGTGAATATTGAGACCCATGTTGATATGAACATAATATTCAGAGAGATACATCTAGACACAAATACATGCATTCAAGACTTTGTGATGTAAAGAGAGGAAGTATCCGAACTATTAACATTAGAGTTCGGTTCAAATGGCTGCTTCGATTATGCAAGATAATGGGTCATTATGTGTAATTAAACAATAATTTATATATTATAATAGACAACTCCAGGATAGAACTACTAGAATAATTCCCCAAGTACCAAACAAACAACCGTTCAATTCATGTAAAATATAAAGGCATACATATATGGAGAGGCAATTTAGCAATTCTTTGGATGTGTTCTTACAAGTGACATTAGAGTTTGGCTCGATGGGCTGATCTGAGTTGGCAAGCCATAGCTTGGCATGCTCGACACACTTCTGAAGTGCATTCTTGTGGGACAAGCTTGAGTCCACAGGCCGCGAGAGCAACATACTCCCAAGCATCGAGATCAGGTCCAAATCCCGCTCTTTCAGGGGATCCATGGCATCATCATCCGTAACATAATCATAAGTCAAACAACAATGCCTTTCATGAGTCCTCGTGAGCATATTATCGTGAGCCCTCATCAGGGTCTTCACATCAAACACACTCCCAAAATAGAGCAGATTCATCAGATCAGAAATCACATAAACGCCCTCTGAATTCGACTTCTCTTCCTCCACCGATGATTGCTCCACCACCTCGGGCTTTGGGGTTTCCTCATCAGGGGTTTGCTTTATTGTGGCTTCAGATTCCTTTATATGGAAAGCGATAGCGATTTCCTGAGCCACAGCGTCGGCGAGGGGCTGACGGAGCTTTTCGAGCTCATCGATTCCGGCGAGGACGAAGGGTTTGGATTTAAGGGTTTCTTCTTGCTCCTTGTTTAGGGTTTTGCCCTGGGAGAGGGACTCTTCCATCTGGAGTATACGATTCTGCTTCTTGCGGAGGGAGCGAATGCGTTTGTTGATGAGGGTGAGGACTGGTCCTTCACTTGTCAACTCAGCTGATGATGAAGATGCCGCTGTGGTCACCGCCATTTTCGGGTTTGTTGAGGATGTGCAAATGAAGGAAAGAGACGATGAATTTTGACCCGCCGTGAACGGCGTACGAGGGTTTTGCCGAGAGAAAAATACTAGTAGCCGAGCAGATAGAGAAGTGTAGAAGATGAGGTTTATGATTGAAAAGGGGTGGAGGAATATACAATTTATATTGGTAGCCTCAGTTGCGAAAATTGTTACTTTTGGCCTTTGAACCCCAAATTAATCTTTCTTTTGTGTAAATGGTCATTTATGTTTGATTCTAAACATTTCCTTCATTAAAAATCTATGATATGCTTATAATTAAATTGATATTAATATATACACACTCGTATAATCATATCCCACATAGTACCCTCCCACCCTCTAACGATAGTGACTGCCACTCCCGTGCATCCTAAAAACAATTCCATCACCATTATCTTCTTTTTCTTCACTTCGACGAACAAATATTGAAAAATTACTTTTTACCAAATATTTTATTTCTCTTGCTTAGAATAGAAAACTTCCTATCAATCTATTGCTCTATTTACCTTGAACCAGCCATTTTTTGATGGGCATGATAGACCGAAAAGTTCTACAAAATGCTGCCAAGGAGATTTGATTCTTATGCTAATTCAAATGTCATGGTCCCAATGCTAATGCATTTATACACTCAAAATAGTATTCACCTTAAGATTTTCAATGCATGAATCTTATGGAGATGCCTCTTGCAACTTCCTCAAAATCGTTAATTTTCACTACGACGGAATTGATAAAGCATTTAACAGCTAATGGGACTTGGAATTTTACAGTAAGCAGTAGTCATTTGTACCACTAGCTATTGACATTAGCTTCCCTTCTTTATTTCTATTAGAAACGTGTTTTAGCCATGTTTGGTATTTGATTAATTCATCAACTTTTATCAAAATTGACTAAAAACCTAATTTTAATCTCTATCTTACATGGAGTTAATTTGGTTTTACTCATTTAGAATTTGGTTTTTGTTGCAAATGGTGGTGCTATGAATTTGTAGTTGTTATTACAAATGAGATTTCCCAACCGACATGCAAAATGCTTGCTAATATTTGATGCTTACTAGGATGGCACGCCATATATTTTCAACATTTATTATCCCAAAAATTCGAAAACGCACGAAAATGTGGATATTCAAAATCATCAAAAAAAAAACAATAATACTAACATAATGAAAAATATGGATTAATCGATGTCCAGCAATCAATTAACAAATGTTTCATAAACAAATATATGTATTAACATTTATGTTGTGAATAAAGCGAGAAATTGCAAAGATGAAATAAATAAATCAATCACACAAGAACACCAAGAGTTTATATAGAAACCCAAGCTCTAAAGCTCTCTCAAGGCTCTATGCATATTATATTATGTTTACAAGTCATGGTTCTTTTATATAAGCCCTAAACATAGAGTTTTATAAGGATTGGAGTAAACGTATTGTAATGTGAAACAGACTTGAATGGAACGAATCATCGCTTGATCGTCAGGTAGGGCCCAAGCGAGTGGTGATTCCACCGCTCAAGGGACAATCGGCGCCAAGCTAGCGATAGCGACAGGGCTCCTATTTTGAGCACTCGAGCGGGAGCCAGGCAAATAGCGAGCGGGAATGCACTTACTTTTTCTCCACGTTTCATAATTTGACACCTTCGACCAAAAGACCAATACCCAATAGAATTTAGGTCATACTTCAATAATTCTTCACATTGAACCAAATTTTAATGCAAGGAATTAAACCACGTTCTTCTACAAATCACCCCAAAAACAATTACTCAATCTCTTCCACACAAACCCCAATGGGCTAAAAAATTAATGGTAAACATCAACTAAGTTCAAGCAATGCTCAAACTTAGCAATGAGGAATGGTTTTGTCATCATATCAGCGAGACTCTCCTTGGTATCAACCTTAGAAATCTGTTAGTTTTCACCAATTTCACCAATCAAACCCCTCAACCATATAGACTCCTTACATGTCTCTGTAACGGCCATATACTCTGCCTCTGTTATAGATAATGCTATTGTATTCTACAAAATAGCCTTCCAGTTGATAGCATAGCCTCCAAGGGTAAATGTGTACCTTGTAAGTGATCTCCTTTTATCAAAATCCCCTGCATAATCTAAATTAACTTACCCTAATAACTCCATATGTATTCATACCAAAATGCAAACAAGCATTAGTAGAGCTTCTCAAGTATCTAAATATATACTGTACTACTTTCTAATATTCCTTGCCATGGTTTGTCATGTATCTACTAACTGCATTGACTGTATGTGGCAAATATGGTCGTGTATAAACCATAGCATACATAAGCGATCCAACTGCACTTGAATAAGAAACTTGAGACATAATCATTGTTTCCATCTGGGGCACATGTTAGATGATAATTTAAAGTGGGTAGCTAAAATAGTACTAATAGCATTTACATTCAGCATATTGAACCTATGAAGTACCTTCTCAATGTACCCATTTTGACTCAAATACAATCTGCCAGCTTTCTTATCCCTCAAGATCGTCATACCAAGAATCTTCCTTATTACACCCAAACCTTTCATCTCAAACTCTTCACTAAACTGGGTTTTTACCTTTCTAACCTCTACCTTATCTTTTGGTGCTATCAGCATGTCATCAACATAGAATAGAAGATATGTAACCGACCAATCATCTATCTTTCTGAAGTACACATAATTATCATAACTACTTATAATAAAATTATAAGTAGTTATGAACGAATCGAACCTCTTATATCAATGCCTTGGTGACTGCTTCAGTCTATAAAAGGACTTTTTCATCAAACACGCATAATTTTCTTTTTCAATAACTATGAACCCCTCTAATTGTTGCATGTCCCAAGTAAAGCTCGAATTGAGCTATACTTTATAACTGGTGAGAAACACATCTGTAAAGTCAACACGTGGAATCTAACTGTAACTCTTAGCTACCAATCTGGCATCCTCAACTCCTGATGTACTTTCATTTCTTTTGAACACCCACCTAAAGCGAACAACCTTATTCTCTTTGGATTATTTCACCAAGTCTCATGTGCTATTTTTATTAAGTGACTCCATCTCCTCTTATAAAAATCAACCATTTGCTAGAATCACTACAACTAACTACTTCTGTATAGGTAGTAAGCTCTTCAATGGAATCAATACTGTCAGCCACAACCAAAGTATAAGCTACCAAGTTTACCTCTCCATACTTCTATGAAGGTCTAATCTTTCTTCGAGGTCTATCCTTTGCTATAGAATATTGTGGTGCTACTGGTGGTGGAAGCAAATTAGGCAAAGTGTTATTTTCCTTCAAATTTCAGACTAGTCTAATATGAAGTCTTTGTTTTCTCTTCTAAACTAATTTCCAACTCCATTGGAGTAATTTGATTTTATTGTTCAATTTTATCATAATTTCCAAGAGGTAAATTTTGAACCATTACAAGTTTATCAAACACTACATCTTTACTAACCACCACCTTTGTTGTTTGTAGACACCACAATTTATAATCATTCACACCTGATTTATACCATAGAAAGATGAACTTTCTATATCTAACTTCTCATTATTCACATGAGCATAAAAAGGCCATCCAAATATTTTCAAATTAAAATAGCAAGAAGGTTGGTCAAACCATACCTCTTCTGGTGTCTTTTTCTCAATGACAACTAAGGGTGAGATTAATGAGAAAAAAAGCTGTAATTGCAGCTTCAACCCAAAAAGTCTTAGGCAACGCAGAATTTGAAAGCATACAACGAACATTTTCCATCAAGGCTCTATTCATCTGTTCTGCATACCATTCTGTCGCGGAGCTCTAAACACTATCAAGTGTCTCAAGATACTTTCAGTCCTGCAGAAGCTATTGATTCATATTAACAAAACTCCAACCCATTATCTGTGCATAGACGTTTTACCTGATTTCCAATCAACTTCTCCATCAATGTTTTTCCCTCCTTGAAGGCTACAAACACATCACTTTTAAGAAGAATACCTAAGTCTTTCTGGAAAAATAGTCAACCAGGTCAATAAGTAATAAACACCTCCTGTAAAAGACACCATCGTCGATCCCCAAAGATCTGAATGGATAAACTCAAATTTTTCTTTCCTGTTGTGTTTTCCTTTGGTGAATCTTACCCTTTTTTGTTTCCAAAAGACACAATGCTCACAAAACTTCATTTCATTGGTCATCTGCCTACCAAAAAGTCTCCTTAATGTCATTTTCACTCTTATGTCCAAGCCGCATATACCAAAGTTCTATAACTTCTTCATCTGCTAAAGAAGAAGCAGTAATTGTTTCATCTCCTGTAACTATGGAAACATATAAAATATACAACTGATTGGAGCTTTTATATCCATTCATGACAACAAGAACACCCTTACTCAACTTTAAGACTCTACCTTCACCAGTGTATCTATAATCCTTTAAGTCAAGTATATTTAAAGATATGAGATTCATCTTCATTTCTGGAATGTGTTTTACATCAGTAAGTGTTCTAATAGCCTCATCAGACGTTCTAATCCTGACTGAACCAACTCTAGATATTTTGAAAGGTATGTTGTTTCACATAATCACATCACCTCTTGAAACCCTTTCATAATTTGAAAAAAAACCTATGTTAAGACACATAGGAAAGATACAAGTTGAGTATAGAAACCAATCCCCACAAAGTTTGGAATCCCTTTCAGAAATCACAAAATCTTCTCATTCACTATGCCATCTTCTACAACATCAGTCTCTACTATATTTTCAGATTGTTTTCTTTTATCAGTAGTAGCATTAACCATTTCATTTTTCAATTTGTAGCAATAACTCTAATGTGTCCCTTCTTTTTGCAAAAGTGACATACCTTCTTTTTATGTAAAGACTTCGATCCACTCCTCATATTTCTACCAAAATTCCTATCTTGGTTTATCTTACGAACAACCAGGCGTTCAGCCTGACTTTCTAATCCTATTAGTAAGAGTATCACGACTATAGAGGATGGTATCTTTAAAATTTGAATACGAAGGCGGCAATGAACATAACAACATCAATGCAAGATATTGCTTATCATACTTAACTCCCAGCATTTCCAGCCATAATTTCTTTGAACGTGATAAGTGATCATCTATTGACGTACCTTCAGGCATTCGGTGAGAATACAAGTGCTGCTTCAAGTGTAACTTACTGGTCAAACTCTTTGTCATACAAAACTACTCCAATATCAACCACAACATGGGGACAGTCTTCTCTTTTAGAATATCTTGAAGTATTTGACTTGATAGGTGTAGATGGATTTGTGATAGGGCTTTTCGATCCCTACGCTGCTTTTTATATTGCGTCCAGGTTGAAAGCATCTTATTAAAACTTAATAAGGCATCATCTAAACCCATGTGCATAGGAACAACGCGCATCTTTACTTGACATAGAGAAAATCTCTTGTTGCAATCCAATAATGGGATATTTCATTATTGTCGAATACCGACCTTATTTTGATACCAGTTTGTTATGAATAAAATAAAAAATTGCAAAGATGAAATGAATAAATCAACTACACAACAACACAGGTTTTACACGAAAACTCAAAACGGGAAAAGTAGGAATATTTCATTATAATCAATAATAAATGTAGTTTGCACAAGATCTCAATCCTCTCAATCAAGATCTGAAGCTCTCTCAACGCTCTATGTATGTTATATTATGTTTAAAGTAGTTGTTCTTTTATATAAACCCCAAACATAAAGTTTTATAAGGATTGACGTGCTGAAAACGTGTTAAAACGTAAAACAAACTTGGGTCAGAATGATTTGCCGCTCGAGAGCTAGTCAGAATGATCCGCCTGCCAAAGAAGGGTGACTTCATCCCTCGAGCGGCAGTCTAGCACCAAGTGAGCGCTAGCGCTCCTATTTTGAGCTCTCAAGGGGGGATCGGGGGGACAATGAGAGTGAATGCTCCAAGCTTTTCTCCCTATTCAATTATATATATATATATATATATATATATATATATATATATATATATATATATATATACACACACACACTCATTTGTTGTCCCTAATACGAGAGACCTATTTTATGGTTGAAATGAAAATTTAGAAAAAAATTGAAAGAAGAAAATGAAAATGACTATTGATTTAGGATCAATTTGGATCTTTTTCTCATGGAAAACGAGGTGGTCGAGGTAACATGATGACAATCTTTGTGGGTAATATGTCGTAGAATGTATGGTCAGTTTGTGATTGAGTGGAGTGAGATAAACAAATGGAATTTATGATTGAGGAAAAGAAGAAAAATTTTTGAAATTTAGTCGGGAATTAGAAAAAATTCAGGAGTATTTTCATCCTTATTATTATTACTCCTTTTGAAAATGGCCATGGATATAAGTGTTGACATCAGATTTTACACAAGTGATGTGGTCAATAGATCTCGAATTCACTCACGTCCAAATAGACAAGCTCCTCCGCATTTGGACAAACAGTTAAAAGAGCGTGGCCTTCTTTGATGATAGGAGAGGCAACTGCAAGCACTACAATGGTCAAGTCAATCAATATTATGACTATATTTGGGTATGGGATGATCGGAACACGTTAACCACATTAGTGTATGGGCAAGTGCTAAATGTATTTATACACTTGTTTGGACCATTAAATATGATTAATTGTAATTAATTTCGACGACTTATGTTTAGATGCTAATTTTGTTTGTTAGGTAAAAACCTGAGGCAAATTGGATGAATTGGAAAAAAGAAACAAAAAAGGAAGAAATACAAAGTTCGAGACCAAGTTGCAAATATCTAATAGTTGATTCGAACCACAAAATGATAATTGAAGATTACTAGAAGTCAATTGGATGCAAGTAGAAGTAAAAAAAAAAAGTGAAATACAATCAAAAGATTTTTACAAATTAATTTTCAATCGCACAAGTCATTTCCAGATTTTTAGCTGGAGGTTGAGACCTCAAATTAGAAAACTGCTATTTCTACAATAATTATAGTCTTTGATTTAACTTTCCAACTCACTTCGAATCACCTAAATCAAATATCGAGAGAGAAAATTATAATAAAAATACTAACGGTTGTATGGAGACATAATCATGCGCACGCAAAGACAATTTTCATTATTTGATTAAAACTCTTTTGGAACCCAATTTTGACGTAATTTTTCATCTAATTTGACCTTATATAGTACAATACATGGGCAGCTATTGAAGAATCTCTTTCTCACCTCTCAAATCACATCCATATTATAAAATCTATCAAAAATGAGGGGTCAAATCAATATCCGTTGCAGATGAGAACAAATTGAGCACGTAGATTGAATTAAGAACAACAAGAATTCAAAAAAATCAAAACTTGGGGTCGAGGAACAATAACTAGAATTAGATTGTGATATCTCTTTTTTGTAGTTATAAATTCCAGGTTATGCATTTACATTTTTCTTGTTATTTTATCTTTAGAAACACGTTTAGCTAGTTCCGTAATTGTATTCGATGAAGATTGAACTCTATCGTTATTTATTTTAATTCAAAACTAATAGTTTAGTATTTCTTTTGTTTCTTGATTAATTTTGCTTACTCATTGCATTATTTAATTGTTTGGCCACCATTAGATAATTATTGTTTGTTGTAGTATTAGAAAACTCACAATAAGTTTAGAACGTGACAAAATTAATATATGTGTAATAGACTTTAAGAATAACATTTATCACGTGTGCAATCATATAGATAATCTAAACTTTAATACATTATAATCATTCAGATTCAGGTTAGGAATAGATTATGGTCATGATTATGATATACTTAATTTGTATTAGAAAAGAAAATTATATATCATAGCTTTGTTGATTGTCAGAACGCATGAACATAACTAGAATACAAATCAAGAATTGAAATAGATAGTAATAGAAGTAATAGACGAATTCGAAATTCAATAAAATCGTCCATAATTTGATACAATAACTCTTTTTACAACTTTCTTAGATTAATTTAACAAAAATAAAATTAAAATCTCTCTTTTATTTACATAATTCGAATTTCATACAAAACTAGTAATCTGAAATTGAAATTTATTTCTTGTGGGATGATACTCTATCTTATCAAAATTATTACTTGTCAACGATCTCGTACGCTTGTGAATTTCGCACGAACGAGTTTATGGTGCCGTTGTTGAGGAACAAAGAATTAAATACTTTGTTCCTTGATTCAATGTGATATGGATTGCCTATTCCATTCGATTCAAAATCAACCATGTAGACTTTTATCTCCTCATTGAGCTTAATCATGAATTTAATTGTTAGACAATCAATACAGTCGGAAGAATGTGTGTTACTTCCATCTTCATTAATTTCCACTTTTTCGTTTGGTTTATTTGTAATTACTTTTTCATACCCTTTTATGGTCTTCTAAAATAGTCGATTTCTCTTCGGATTGAATGGTTGATTCATAATTTAAATCCACGTGCAATTGTAAGTCTTTCTTTTCAACTTTTTCAAGTGGATTTTATCTCCACCATTGAAATTCGCTCCAATATACATTTTGCTTTCATCCAATTTGGCAAGTTCATTATAATATTTTCCAAGTACCTTCTTGTTTAAGAGGAAGGGACCATCTCCCACAAGCATGGTGTCATCATTCCAATCTGCAGGTATATAATCTCCCATAGGCATGTAGTCTTCATTAGATTTATCAATTGCTTGTTTTCGAAATCTTAAATATTGTTAAAATCGTAGGAACTTAGAACCTCAAAGGGTCAATGCATGTATACAAATAATAGCCAGTATAACGCAACCCATAACAAAACTCAAAATAGACACCTTCTATAAGCTTATCCTCATCGTCCATGTCGAGATTATTTATTTGAAAAATTTTGCTACTTTATCAGTTTCAGAATCTTGCATACGCTGATGAATAGCACATAAAAGAACATCAAATACAAAAGAGATCAGGATTGCAATAGGTAGACTAAAAAAAGAACAATCAAATCCAATATCAACTAATAAACTATAACTAAACAAATTAGTCCCCGACAACGACGCCAAGAACTGCAAGCATATAGGATCGTTGACAAGTAATACGAAGTGAGTTGAGTGAATCATCCCACAAAGAATAACATTTAATTTTAATGTACTAGTTACTATCAAATTTGATCTATTGCAATACAAAAGAGATTGATTTTTGGTTTACTATATTAATTTTAACTATGAAAGCAATAAAATTTGTTTTTTTATCAAATAACGAAACGAATGTGTTGGATTTTCGACTCCACCTATTGACGTCTAATTTCAATTCTCGATTTATGTTAATTAATGTGATTAAATTGTTTGTGACATTGGATAATCCGATAATATTCAATATTCTTTTCCAAAATATATCAAACATATGTTTAATATGACCCGATCATATTTCTAATCCGAATTCATATGAAAATCAATCCTTTAATCATATGATTATCACAAGCAATCACAGACACCATAAATATTATTTCTAATGTTTCCTGCCCGTGTGTTAAATACAAAGTGTATACTTGTTGCGTTATTTATATCGCAAGTGTACGATATCGTAATAAGTAGTATAGTGGACCCTTGAGTCCGGATATCGTTCACACGAAAACTATACTTTAGGACTTAATCTAATTTTTCTTAACTTCTATTTGACAAAAGCAAGTAAATATTTATGATAATTGTGTTTATTTTTTTAACTACTTTTGACTAATTGAAAATATAAAATGATTGCAAACAATGGATGATTGAAGAAACAAATATGTGATGAATATTAGCGCATAACAATATCTTCTATTAATCACATTTATTCTTAATTCAAGATTCATAACCTAATATAGTGTTCGATCAAATCCTTTTATTGTATTCAATTTACCATCTCGAGTTCTCATTTAGACTATTTTACTAATTCAATTCCACATCTCTATATAAATCAACTTTAGTTAAACGAAACATTGGTTCTAAGAATCCATATTATGATAGTAATAATTAGTATATATATCTCTATACGTTATACTAATTTATCGAATTTTATTATATGGTCTAAATCTCAAACTCACCTCTCGATTCGTAAGACACTCACATAATCATCAAATTAATGATCTAGTAATTTAATGCATTAAAATCATAATAAAACCAACAAAAATAAATAAAGCACAGAAATCTTGAATAGAAAAATAAATGATATCAAGTCGATTATATTATTTTCCCTAATATAAAAATTAGTTATTCATATTGTAAAAATAAAAAAAATGTAAAAGTGGAAAGATATCACAAAAAATTGACAAAACGTGAAAATTTTTGGTGTTTATAGTCCCCTTCCCTTTTCTCTTTCTTTTTCTTCTTTTCTTTTCTTCCTTTTCTCGCTTTCTTTCCTGCCCCCTTTTTTTTTCTGCCTTTGACTTTTCTTTTTTTTTTCTTTTCTCTTTCTTTTTTTCTTTCTTCTCCTCTCTTTCCTGCGGCAGATTTCCTCCTCTATGTGGCCGTCTCCTTGGCTGTGTCTCTCCATTTAATATATATATATATGTGTGTGTGTGTGTGTGTGTGTGTGTGTGGGTTTAATTTAGGCCTCTTATTAAAATTTTCAATACAAGTCTATTAAAACTCATTTAATGTAATATTTCTCTTTAAACTTTCATCTTTGAATTTTGCCATTTTTCGCTACTTTTGCATTCTTTTCTCAAATTTTTCATTAAACATAAAATTTTAGCTACAAAATACAATATAACATAAATTAGGTAAAATTTAATCCAAAAAATAATAAAACATTATGATTAAGGGCCACGAATAAGTGCATAAACTACACTTATCACACCCCAAACTTGAATCTGTGTTTGTCCTCAAACAAAATTAAAACCTAACAAACACACAAACAATTAATACTAATTATTTAATTGGTGGCCAGTCAATCAAGTAAATCAACAAAATTTAACTAGTTAACCTGGCTTTTTATCTCGGAATTGAAATCATAATAACAAATCTATGCACAACTTCAAAATCACAATATAGAAATTAAAATTCACTTTTCCAATGTAAAATCGAAGTGTGTGTGTGTGTGTGTGTAAAGAATTAAGTATAGTATTATAAATTCATAAATTGTTTCAATTCCTGACCCTCAATGGTTAAATATGTTCTTTCATCATTCGTAAGATTCACACACCCATAAACTTATTTATTTAACTCTTTTTCAATATGTGAACTAATGTTTGATTTTTTTACTATCATCACCTCTCTAGTTTTACAAAATTTCACCAATTGTAGTTCAACATTTCAATAAACAAGGATTCTTAATTAATTTTGATTGCTTTAATCGCTAAAACTTAACTAAGCTAACAATCTCTTACCAAAAGTCAAATTTTTTCAAACAAGTGTTTGAGACTTAACCAAGGCATTTGGTGCTTCTTCTATTTCATGCACCTACTTTTTCTGAATTTTTTTTTTACATGAGTAATTTTTTCTTTATTTGAAACACTATCTTCCTTAAACTTTTTAAATGACTTATGTAACACTCTTTCGGCCGATGAATCCCAAGTTAGATGACTATAGGGTACCAGGTTTTAAAAACCCTTGCATGCTTAATTGCTCAAGTCATAGAGGCTATGAAGAGAAATTTTCTAATAAAATATTTTTTTATACCTTGATTAGTGTAATGTCCCTTATTTAACATCAATTCAAGTAAAACGACATCCAACTTGAGATTTTCACCTAATTGCATCCTATTAACTTTAGAAAATCCACACAAGATTTTTAATTTCACACATGGAATTTTTAGTTATCTCAACATCTTCCCACAATAGTGAAATCCCCCCACCCCACCCCACCCCACCCCACCCCACCCCAAACTATTCTAAAATTGGTCCAAGAATGTAAAGTTTAGTGGTTTTAGGTTTAACATCTATAGTTCACTATTTCAACATATTTAATTATGAAATCAATTCATTTCTACACAGTGCTTAACTTAATTCACGTGCTCAATATATATCAAATTTCACATGAAAAACAAAAATTAATCTAAGCATGTAACTTATTTACCATTCATAAATCAATCCATGATTCAATATATTCATTATTGACAAACAGACCAACTAGTTCACATAAGCACACAAAAGAATTTTTATTTTTTATTTTTACTAAAGCAATAAAAGCACATAAAAAATAAAAACTCGTGTTTTCCAACTCAAAACTTAAACTAAACATTGTCCTCAATATCTTTAATTCTAAATCTGAATATAAAGGGGTGGAGGAAGAAATTGAAGAAAAGACTCCCCTGATAAGGCGTGTAATACATTGGCTAACTTTTCTATTGCTCCCATTGGCTCCTTGGTAAATATTGGTTTAAATGTTTCGCGATATCGTGTTCCTAACATTAAATAAAGCATTAAGATCAAATAATTGAAACAAGTGTTACTTAACTCTAACAACTAATAAACCAACTAACATATCGAATAACTAAGAGGAAATGGGGTATAGATGATGAGTTCTTAAAATTGATTAATAAAAAAAAATTAAATTAACTTAAATTATTTTAAATCTAAAAAAAAAGAATAAATTAAAAGGATAGAAGTATTGAGTTGTCTCCCAACAAGCGCTTGTTTATAGTTTTTAGCTCGACTTTTGCACAAGTGTATCATGTCACTTTGAATATGGCTTTGGATGTCTTGCTTGGCTTGCTTAATTTGACTTTGTTCCATATTGCAACTTTCTTCCAAATTTGAATCTTGTCCTTCTCCAAATAGTATGACTTCCCCTCATCATCCGTTTTTGAACTTAACAATGTATACATCAATCTCCTCGTAAGACTTAATCACAAACTCCATTTTTGAGCAAACGAGAATGTCAATGGATTGCCTACTAATTTTCTCTTCTTTGAATGCTATGGATTACTTTTCGCCCGTTATAATTATTATTTTTATCTTCTCATGCTCTTCTTCTTTATTTGAAACTTTCTCGAGTTCAACAATTGTATCCAAAACTTTTGGCAAAGAAACAATGACATATTTAAGGAAAGTCTCCTCCTCTTGTTGTATTTGTTGGAAGTCTGATTCTCTTAATTGATATTCATTAATAATCGGTGGAAGAAATAATTTCATAGGCAAATCACTCACGTTAAATTGTGGTTGGAGAAGTAATGCAACGGGTAAGTCACCAAGGACAGTTTCATCAAGTTCACATTCTACTTTTATATTTCGTAGTCGTTGTTCTATAATGAAATCTCCCACAATCATATCTCCCACATCAATTTCTTGAACTGCCAATTGTTGTTGCTTCATGATAAAGTCATATACAAGTATGGTGTTGAAATCAACCACAATCATCTTTTATCCTGCTATTTTTGTTCTCTTATATATCATGAAAAAGATAAAGAAAAAATAAAATAAAAAAATAAAATGGAAAGAAAATAATAATACAAGAATACGGGTAAAAGTCCGAATTAGTGTCAGGGTCAATAAAATAAAATAAACAAATCAAACAGTAGTTAAAAATAAAATAAACTAAAACTAAAAGTAAATAGTTCTCGGCAGCAAAGCCAAAAATTTGTTGCATTTTTTATATCACAAGTGTACGATATCGTAACAAGTAGTATAGTGGACCCTTGAGTCAGGATATCGTTCCCACTAAAACTATATTTTAGGACTTAATCTAATTTTTCTTAACTTCTATTTGACAAAAGTAAATAAATATTTATGATGATTGTGTTTATTTTTTTTCCTAACTACTTTTGACTAATTGAAAATATAAAATGATTGCAAACAATTGCTAATTGAATAAACAAATATGTGATGAATGTTAGAGCATAACAATATCATCTATTGATCACATTTATTATTAATTCAAGATTCATAATCTATTATAGTGTTCGATCGAATTCTTCTATTGTATTCAATTTACCCCTCTTGAATTCTCATTGAGTCTATTTAACTAATTCAATTCCATATCTTTATGTGAATCAACTTTAGTTAAACGAAACACTAGTTCTAAAAATTCATATTATGATCGCAATAATTAGTATATGTATCTATACACGTTATACTAATTTACCGAATTTTATTATATGATCTAAATCTCAAACCCACATTTCAATTCGTAACAAACTCACATAATCATCAAATTATTGATAAGGTAATTTAATGCATTAAACTTATAATAAAACCAACACATAAATAAATAAATAAATCACAGAAATCTTGAATAGAAAAATAAATGATAAAAAGTCGATTACATTGTTTTTCCTAATATAAAAATTAGTTATTCATATTGTAAAAATAAAAACACGTAAAAGTGGAAAGATATTACCAAAAATTGACGAAACGTGAAAATTTCTGATGTTTGTAGTCTCTTTCCTTTTTCTCTTTCTTTTTCTTCTTTTCTTCTCTTCCTTTTCTGCTTTCTATCCTGCCTTTTTTTTTTTTTTTTGCCTTTGAGTTTTCTTTTATTTCTCTCCCTTCTCTTTCTCTTTTTTTTTTTTTTTTTTCCATTTTTTTTTCTTTTCTTCTTTCTTCTCTTTTCTTTCCTGCAGCAGTTTTTCCTCCACTCTGCGTCGTCTCCTTGGCTTTGTTTCTCCATATATATGTTTAAATATATATGGGTTTAATTTGGGCCTCAAATTTAAATTTTCAATACAAGTCTATTGGAGCCCATTTAACTCGAACTCATTTAATGTGATATTTCTCTCCAAACTTTCATCTTTGAATTTTGTCATTTTTCACTACTTTTGTATTCTTTTCTCCAATTCTTCATTAAATATAAAGTTTTACCTACAAAATACAATATAACATAAATTAGGTAGAATTAACTCAAAAGACAATAAAATATTATAATTTAGGGCCACGAATAAGTGCATAAACTATACTTATCACTACTTATTGTAAGTTTTGCAGCACTACAAACAAGCAATTTATATGTCTCAATGGTGCGCAAACATTAAAACAAATATAATTAATGCATATGAAATTACAAACATGAGAATGAACTAAAAGTAGTTAGTCTCTAATTAAAAACTATAAATCAATTGGTTTTGACATCCGTCCAATACATAAAAGACTTAGCCTAGCATTACCATACAAAAATTACACAAAAGAAAGAGAAACGACATCACTCGAGACTGAGAAATATGAGAATAACGTGAAAATTTCAATTCCTCGCTTGAAACTTGACTTCAAAAGATGCAATTTTACTCTTTGAATGTAAAAATCTTCAATTTCTTGCTCAGCTATGATAAAAGCTTGGTTCAACTTGTTCTGGACGTGTATTCCAATATATAGAGTGAAAAAAGATTGCATTCCATTATTACCAAAACAAAATAAGGAATAAACCAAAATTTCCCCCTTTGAACTAAGGTGTGTGCCTGGATGATTTGGCCAGCCTCAGGAACCTTAAAATAGGCTTGGGCACGCATCTCGCCTATAAGTGAGACACACATCTTGGTTCATGTGCTAGATAGTTACCATTATTTTTGTCATAATTTCTTCTTCCAATATTCGATTGAGGTGATTCAAAGTGCGTTGAAAAGACAAAAATGTTACAATTCTTTTAGAAATAAAAATTTTCTAATTCAAATATTTTCTAAACCAAAAATGAGTCTCAATATGAGACTGAAAATTTGAAGCATAACTTTTTCGGTTGAAAATTAATGTGTGAAAATATTTTAATTATATTTCATCTCTTTGACTTATTTTCAGATCCAATTGACCCCAGGCACATCTCAAATTTTAATTTTGAGGTTCGACAAAATTTTTGAGTATTTGTACTTTAGTTCCTGAGTTTTGGATCTATTACAATTTAGCTCATTTTCACAAATTTTCTCCAATTCCACCATTTATGTTGATTTATAACTAACAAACACCATACACAGTGGCGGAGCTAGCACTGGCGAGGCCTCTCGATCGCCCGATGCTGGCTCCGCCGAAATTTATAGATTTGATGCTCACCATTGTCGTCAGTCGTTGTGAAGTGAAGGCAGCCGCAGGGTACTGGGGAAGATAAACCTTTTGGGCAAATTTTTTTTAAAAAAAAATTATTGCTTCTGAGGGCTATATTATTCCAATTTCCAAACATTAGGCCCAAAGGCCGGCCACAATTCCAAAGGCAAAACAGTATAGCAAATCCTTTCTCTTATCTATCCCTTTGCTCATGGCTGTCGAGGGTCAAATCTACGATGTTTCGCAGAGCAAGTGTATTTGCTTAATCTTTGTGAATTTTTATGTGTTTTGATTTCTGGGTTGGTGATCTTTTAAATTTTGATTAGGTGTATGTGATGAATTCTGGTGTTTTGGGCCTTTTGGGTTAAGGCCCAAGTGTTGTGATTTTGATAGTCGATTTTGGTGCTATGAATGGCTCAGTAGAATTTGCGTTTTTTGTCTTAATTTTCGTGATTTATGAAAGATTTTGTTTATGGAACATGGGCATTTGAAGGGGACATGATTGATGGAGATTTCTGATTTTCGAATTATGGCCTTTTTCGTACTTGATAATTGAATTTAGGTTTCATTTTTTCTTTTTTCCATTTTATTTTATTTTTACTTCTTATGCTTTTATATTTTTGGATTAAGTAATTTACTTCGAATTTCGATATTTGTGCATATAAATGTTTCAAATCACTTAGTGATATCTATATATATATAAAAACAGAAGTGCCGTCAAAAAAAATTTCCCGCCAAAATGTACTTTCCTCTTATGGAATTCTGATTAAAGTCTGTCTACCCATTAGTCAAACATTACAGCATGTTTTTATTGATAGTAACAATTTCATTTGTTGAGTTTTGTGTTCATTAAATCATTCTTTTTTAAAAAAAAAATGTTTGAAAACCGAAAAGTCACTATAACCTACCTTTTATTAGAGGTGTCAATCAGGGTGGTCCGGGCCGAGTCGGCCCGCCAACATGTGAGCCCGGTAACGGCCCGCGTGAAAAAAAGCCCGCCCGCTGCGGGTTCCGGGCCGGTTATGGGTCGGCCCACAATTTTGGACTACAACCCAGGCCCGCCCGCTGACCCATCCGGGTCGAGCCCATGCGGGTCACGGGTCGCACGGGTCGCGGTTCGTTCCGGTTTGGCCCGTATGATTGTATAAATAAAATTATAAAAATATAGAATTTTTCCGGTTTGGCCCATATGGAGAGCAACTATCATTGAAAATAGGATTTTGAGAAGAAGAATCGCGAGAATCCATAATATAGTAGGATTAAAAAATTTAGTAGTGACTAGTGAAAACCGAGAAGAAAGAAATATAATCAAGATGATGATGATATTTGCAATTGAATAATTGTAATTGTAGTAAGGTAGTAACAAGTATGAATTATGAAATATAAATGTATAATAACTAATGAGAGGGTATTGTAAAAATAAATGTAAGAATAAATTGGAATTTATCGATGAAGGGGATGATATTACCTTTAGAAAATTTATATTACCATTAGTTAAAATTAAAAAAAAAATTTGACAATGCAGCAGGCTACGCCTTTTTTTGAATTTTTTTTATTTTTATTTTTTCAAATTTTTTTGTTTGGCTCTCTCCCCCCCTTTTTTTTAATTTTTGTTTTATTTTTTTTTTTCAATTTTTTTTACGGGTCGCGGGTTAACAGCGGCCCGTGGGGGTGCAACCCACGAAGCCCGCGGGTTACACCTCCTTGGCCCGTGAACCACCCGCACGGGTCACGGGTTGGCCCGCGGTCCCGGTTTTCACGGGCCGATTTTCACGGGTCGTGGCCGGCCCGTCCGTCTTGACACCTCTACCTTTTATATATAAACTTTTTTGGATTATTATCATTTTAAACATTTAAGTTGTTTTGTGTGTGCTAATTACATTATTATTATGGTTTTGAAACTTAATTAATGTTTGATTTTATTATTATTATTATTATTATTATTATTATTATTATTATTATTATTATTATTATAACAGTATTCGTGAAATGTGTGCCATGTTAAATACCACTTTAATATGGTGCAAGTAAATATAAATTACCGAACAAAGGCCGTTAGCCATGGTTAGCTCAAATCTATATATATATAAAAATAGAAGCGCCGTCAAAAAAAATTTCCCACCAAAATGTACTTTCCTCTTATGGAATTCTTATTAAAGTCCGTCTACCCATTAGTCAAACATTATAGCATGCTTTTATTGATAGTAACAATTTCATTTGTTGAGTTTTGTATTCATTAAATCATTTTTTTTTTTTTTGAAAAAAAATGTTTGAAAATCGAAAAATCACTATAACCTGCCTTTATATGTAAACTTCTTTGAATTATTATCATTTTAAACGTTTAAATTGTTTTGTGTGTGCTACTTACATTATTATTATGGTTTTGAAACTTAATTAATGTTTGATATTATTATTATTATTATTATTATTATTATTATTATTATTATTATTATTATTATTATAACAGTATTCGTGAAATGTGTGCCATGTTAAATACCACGTTAAAATGGTGCAAGTCAATATAAATTACTGAACAAAGGCCGTTACCCATGGTTAGCTCAAATCATGGATTAAAATTCTGAGTTATGAAACCCAGTAGATATTTAGATGCCCAAGTAATTAATAAGTATTAATAGTAAAATGAGGTAAACCAATGTTACAAAAGTTGTTTTGTATTAATTATTTCTATTTTTCCTTTAAATTTGATTTGCACATAAAGAGGTAGAGTGACTGTTCATTTTCCGAGTAGGGACGTGCAATCATTTTGAAATACTACAATTTTGTCAATATTTTACTTCAAAATCCATCATTCTGCCTCATTGCTCATCATATTAGCAATGTAAACAAGACTTCAAATTTGAACTATGCAAGCACATTTACAAGAAATTTGAAGACTTCGTTTTCTATTTGTCTCGAGAGAATTATTTTTGCGGGTGCAACATTTTTGTGAGTATATCGTTCAAGTCGCAGTCCGAGTGACATTCTAGCAATTATGTTTCTAATACATCTGTTAATGACCATTTTTTTTTTGTTTCACGATTTTAACTTTTTTTTCACTTTTTCTACCACGTCGAAGATAGATAAGTGCATATGGCACCGATATTTGATCTTGTGCGAGATATCAACCTCAGGAAGACTAATTGGGCGCTAAAAGTGCGTGTTATCCGTGTTTACGAGCTGCCATAGATCACAAATCCGAATGAAATATATAGCTTGGAGTTCATTTCACATGACAGTGAAGTAAATTTTCCTATCCCATTCCAAACTTTACATGTGGATCTGGTATTAACATATGTAATGCAACATGTTAATTGTAGATTGAAATTTAGGATATGAAAGTGAGAAAAGAATTATAAATATGACATACAAATAAATTTCTAAGGTATAATTTGTATTCTTTTCGTTAAGAGGTATCTTTTCGTTAAGAGGTATAATTTTCTGAAAATTATAAATTTGCTACTATAAGCCATGGAAGAAAATGTCTATATGTTTGTTTTAAAATTTGAAGATGAATGTCAGTAAAGGAAAAAAATAATAAGAATAAAAAATTAAATTAATACTTTGTAAATTATCAAGCAATTATTTTTCCACTATAATTTTTTTTCAAGATGAAATGAGATATGATCGGAAAGCATTGATGGAAGAACACAAGAACATGGTCTCTAATTTGACAATTGAGCAACAACATGTTTATGACACGGTATTGAATTCAGTTCAATCAGATAAATGTGGTGTTTTTTTGTTTATGGTTATGTAGGTACAGGGAAGACCTTTGTATGGAAAACTTTATCTGCGGCTTTAAAATCAAAAGCAGAAATTGTATTGAATGTGGCGTCAAGGGTAAAGCATCGTTACTTTTGGATGGAGGTAGAACTCGACATTCAAGATTTGTGATACCGCTAAATCCAAATGAAGATTCCACGTGCAATTTTAAGCAGGGTAGTCCTCTCGCGGAATTGATTGTTAGATGCAAGCCTATAATTTGGGATGAAGCGCCTATGATGAAAAATATTGTTTTGAGGCTTTGGATAGAAGCATGCGAGATATTTTGAGATTCAACAATTCCACGAGCAACGACATGTTTATGACACAGTATTGAATTCAGTTCAATCAGATAAAGGTGGTGTTTTTTTTTTTTTTTGTTTATAGTTATGGAGGTACATGGAAGACCTTTGTATAAAAAACTTTATCTGCGGCTTTAAGATCAAAGCAGAAATTGTGTTGAATGTGGCGTCAAGCGGTAAAGCATTGTTACTTTTGGACGGTGGTAGAACTCCACATTCAAAATTTGTGATACTGCTTAATCCAAATGAAGATTCCACGTGCAATATTAAGCAGGATAGTCCTCTCGCGGAATTGATTGTTAGATGCAAGCTTATAATTTGGAATGAAGTGCCTATGATGAACAAATAATGTTTTGAGGCTTTGGATAGAAGCATGCGAGACATTTTGAGATTCAACATTCCATAGAGTATGGAACTACCTTTTGGAGGAAAAACAATTGTTTTTGGAAGAGATTTTCGATAAATGCGGCTGAAGGAAATACTTATTTAAATTCTGATTCAACTTGCAAGTTAGATGCCAATGTTGACATGTTACGTGACCTTCATACGCCTGAGTTTTTGAACGAAATTAGACGATCTGGTGTGCCCAACCATGAATTGAAATTGAAGGTCGGCACTCATGTTATGCTTTTACGCAACATAGACCATTCCGCCGGCTTATGCAACGACACAAGATTGATTATTACGAGGCTCGGAAGTCATGTTCTGGAAGTAAAGATTCTCGCTGGAACTAATGCAGGTTATAAGGTTCTTATCCCTAGAATGATGTGGACTCCATCTAATCCATGGCTGCCATTCAAGTTTCAACGAAGATAATTTCCTCTTAAAATCAGTTTTTAGCCATAGTCAGTTATACGTTGCTATGTTTAGAGTTATAAATCACAAAGGGTTGAAGATTTTGATTTGCGATAAAGATGACGGACAAGACAATTTAACGAAAAATGTGTTTTCAAGGAACTTTTCCAAAATTTGTAGTAGTTGGAATATTGGTTTAATTTTTTTATGACAATTGTAACGCATATGTGATACTTATTTCATATACTTTTATAACAACCTCAATAATCCTTTTTAAGTCAAATGAAATATTTAATCTCAACGTTTATAAATTTATTTTTTTAGTACAATATCCGTGCATCGCACGGGTGACACACTAGTTTGTTTCTATTTCCAGAAATACAAATTACCGGGCTTTTCTTTAAGGATTAACAAGTTCTCATTTTGCTAATATGGAAGGAATTTGTTGCTTATAATAAATGTCCATAACTTCATTTTTGTCAGTTTCTGTCAACCAATTGGAGCTTAAACTATGCAAGTAATTGTAATTTCAACGATAACATTGGATGTCTTTTCTTTTATTCATTTAAAACATAGACATATGACAACAAAAAAAATGTAATTATTCAGATACGACTTACATCTGATATTGTACCGTGTATTTTTTTTTTGGATTGTATTGAATTATATTTTTATATGTACATGATTTTTACGTTTTAATGTATTTATATATTAACTAAAGAATTTTTAATATTATCTAATAAAATATTAATAAACAATCTTGTTCGATGATCAACAATTAAAGGTCAACTACCACCTTAGCTCACCAACAATCTTGGATCCGCCACTGGTCATACACCTAGAATTAAGCCATAATTCATGAAAATAACCAATACTCTAACTCAAAGGCCTAAATAAGTGCACAAAATATACTTAACGGATTCCCAAACTTGAATATTTGTTTGTCATCAAACAAACTATAGCCTATCTCAAAACACAATTGTTTAGATAACATGCCGTTAGTTTCAGGATTGAAATTTCTGTGTCAATACAAAGAATAGTTTCAAAATCACATAAAATAATCAATTTCTTCCTATTCAATGTAAAACTCAACGTGTATGTGAAAATTTATGTAAAACATCACAAACTCATGCTTGGTTCAATTCCCAACCCTCAATGGTCAAATCTCTCATTTCTTTACTCATGAGATACATACCTCCAAACTTTTATTTTAACTCATTTTCTCCAAGAGTGATCCTAAGCTTAATTTTAAATGATTCTCATCCTCGGTCTCTATAGTTTGAATAGATTTCACTAGTAGTGGTTAAACACTTCAACAACTAAGGATTCTCCTATATTTCGACATCTTCAACCTCTAAAACTCAAATAGGCTAATTATCTCTTATTAGAGGTCTAGTTCTTTCAAACAAGTGATTGGCACTTAATCAAAGTGTGCGGTTTTTTTTATTTTATCAAATCTTATGTGCGGGTTTCTGTGCACTAAGCTTTCTAAATAAACTTTATGGGGAGTTTTTGACCGATGACTCCCAAATTAAATGACTATAGAGCATTAAATTTTAAATATTCTTATAGTCTTAACCGCTCGAGTCATAAAGGCTACGAAGAAACGTTCCACAACGAGACAGTTTTATTTTTTATTTTTTACAATGATTAGTGCAATACCCCTTATTAAACACCCATTCTAAAAAAATGACCCCTAACTTAAGATTTTCACATCATTTTCATCGTATTGGCCTTAGAGACAATCCACACAAAAGTTTCACGCATAGAATCTTTAATCATATCAATGTCTTCATGCAATAGTTCGACCATCACTATCCTAAAATTAGTTTAGGGATGTACAATAGTTGTCTTTCTTGATTTCAAACCGGATGGAATATGAAAGTTATATCACATTGAAGGAGGCAAGGAATGCCCTTCTCGCTCAAGCTTAAGCTTTTACTTAAGATTTGGAGAATTGATGAAAAGTGGATCAAAATCAAAAGAAGCAAGCTAAGCAATGCATCAATAGCTTTCTTTAGAATTCCATGATATAGAAAAATCAAAGTCAAGTTAATGACTATAAATAAACGCTTATTGGGGGACAATCCAATTTTCTTCCCTTTTATTTATTTTTGCTTTCTAGAATATATGATTAGTTTTCATTACTTTTAGTAGTTTAGTAAATTTTATTGTTTTTAGTAGTTTAGGGTAGTTTCATCCCCATATTTTCCTTTAAGATGTGTTAGAACTTATTTTAAAATGTTCCATATTATGATTGAATTTTTTTTTTAATTTTAAAAGAATATGACACCTAAACGCATTGGACAAGGGAAAATACATAGAAAGTGATCCAATACTTTTATACTAGTCCATCCACCAACTGCAGATTTATACCAGGGGAGTACTTATTTCCCTTCTTTACCCTTAATTTTTATACATGGCTTGTTTGACATTGAGGGCAATGTCTGTTACAAGTTTGGAGGTAGAAAAATATCAATTTTTTTATCTGTTTTTAGTGTTTCGGGTACTTGGTCGGGTGAAAAAAAATCTGAAAATTAAAAAAATAATAAAAATTTATTTTTCAGCTTTATATTTGCTTTTATGTGCTTATGTGGGATAGATAAACTAGACTACTATAACGCATATATTTGAAACGATATTTTAGATTACAAATTATGAGAAAGTTGCATGTTAGAGTTGATTTATACTTATTCATGTAAAACTAGATATTTTTGCATATAAGATTTATGTTTTGCATCATTAAAGAATAATTAGATTCAAAATTTGAATATACTGAAAATAGTGGACCTCAGATGCTAAATTCAAATAAACACTAAATTATACGTCCTGAAACTAATTATAGGATGGTTTGGGGCGATTGAGTTGTTGTTGAAAAATATTGAGATAAATGTGGATTTTATGTGTGCTAAATTTTGAGTAGATTATCTAAAATCAATAAGATGAAAATTATGTGAAAATCTTAAATTATGGGTCCATTTTTTAGAATAACTGTATAATAAAAGGTATTGCACTAATTATTGCATGGAAAAAAGAAAAGAAAAAAAAACTGTCTCATTATGAAACGTCTTTTCGTAGCCTCTATGGGTCAAGTGATTAAGCATACAAGAGTATCTAAGACCGATGCCCTAAATTCATCTGACTTGGGAATTTTCAGTCAAAAGTTTGTTACAATGGTCATTTAAAAAGTTTAAGGAAGAGAAGTCCACATATAAGATGAAAAAAATACTAAAAACAAAGAAATAACATATCTATGAAATAGAAAACGTATTACATGTCTTGATTAAGTCTCTAACACTTATTTTAGAGAATTGGGCATTTGACAATGGATTATTAACTAAATTAGAGAGTGCGGGGATTAGTATATAAATTCAACCTTAGATTACATATTGGAAAAAGAGTTAAAAATAAAAAAGAATAGTTTTGGAGGTGTGCATCTTAAGAGTGAAAAAAGAATAAATTAGACCATTGAGGGTAGGAATATGAATCACTTTATGAATTAATTATGCTTGACATGAATTTTACACACACACGTCGGTTTTGCATTAGCTAAATATAAATCAATTTTGACAATGTGATTTTGAAGAAATTTATAGCTTCAATATAAAAATTCTAATCCTTAGACCAACGGTAAATTATATAATCATGTTTGTTTAAAAAAATTTTGTTTAAGTCAAAACCTATTTTGTTTGAGGACAAACAATTGTTCGAGTTTAGGGGTGTTTGATAAGTGTATTTTATACATTTATTGGACCATTAAATAAGATTAATTATAATTAATTTTGTTGACTTAAGACTTAATTAGATTTTAATTTTCTTTGTTATGTAAAACTCGAGGCAAGTTGGATAAATTGGAACAAAGAAGCGAAAAAGGAAGAAATACAAAGTTCGAGATCAAATTGCAAATATCCAATAGTTTACTAGGACCATGAAACGATAATTGAAGAATGATAATAGTCAATTGGATGCAAGAAGAAGTCAGAAATGAGTTAAATATAATCAAAGGATTTTCACAAGTCAATTTTCAACTACACAAGTTATGTTCCATATTTATAGTCGGAGAATGAGACCAATTTTTGGCATAGGTTTGAATTGGAAAAATGCTATTTCTATAATAATTATAGCTCTTTGAGTTAGATTTTCAATGCAATTTGAATTATCTTAATCAAATATCGAGGGAGAAAGTTATGACAAAAATATTGACAGTTGCACAAAGATATAATCATGCGCTTGCAAATGCAACTTTCCTTATTTTATTAAAACTCTTTTGGAATTCAATTTGAACGTAATTTTTAACCTAATTTTGCCTTATATAATACAAGACATGAGTAACCATTAAAGGATCTTTTCCTCACATCTCAAATGATATCTATATCATAAAATCTATCAAGAAAGGAGAGGCCACTCAATATCTGTTGGAGAGGAAGAACATCAAGTGCTTGAAGAATCGAAGTTTGGGGGTCAAAGAACAAGAATTAGACCGTGACATCTCTTTCTTGTAGTTATAAATTCCCGGTGATGCTTTTCCATTCTTCTTATTGTTTTATCTTTAGAAACATGTTTAACTAGATTCGTAATTGATTGGATGAAGATGAACCCTATTGTTATTTATTTTAATTCAAAAATAGTATTTTAGTAATTCTTGCGTTTTGTGATTAATTTTGCATATGCATTGCATTATTTAATTGTTTGCCAACTAGTTAGATAATTAGTTGCTTGTTGTAGTGTTGAGAGATTCACAATAAATTTAGAACGCAATAAAATTAACATATGTGCAATAATATTAGGAATAACATATATTACACATGCAATCATATAAATAATTTAAATTTTAATGCATTCTAATCATTTGGATTCGGGTCGTGATTATGATAGATTTAATTTGTATTCGAAAAGAAAATTGTATATCATGGCTTTATCGATTATCAAGAACGCATGAGCGGAATTAGATTACAAATCATGAATTAAAATATATAGTAATAAGCGGATTCAAAATCCAATACAACCATCAATAATGTGATACAAAACACTTTTTACCGCTTTTTAAAATTAATTGAACAAAAATCAAATTAAAATCTCTCATTTGTTTACATAATTTGAATTCAATATAAAACTAGCAATCTTGAATTGAAATTTATTACTTGTGGGATGATACTCTATCTCATCAAAACTATTACTTGTCAATGATCTCGTACGCTTGCATTCCACACGAAGGGCAGACATCGAGAGTGTATGAATGAATAAAAATGCGATAGCAACCTTATTTTGTGTGTCTAAAATTATGTTACTTTCAAATAGCACTAAGTGTGAGCTTTTATTATAGTAGATGATGATTTGACACCTTTACATCAAGTGACACATGGCCTCTAGGGTGACCATTTTTTAGGACCCACAAGCGGTCTCCATTAATCTACGAGGTCAATAGTTTGGGGGCCCCATGTCCCACACACTAACGTGGAGGACCCCCCTTAAGTCCGGACGACCCACTTTTCCCTACAGAGTACAACTTGACCGACCCTATGACATGTAGACCCAGTGAGAAGAGTCAGTTTGAAGCTAGGTAGTGAGAAGATCTTAAATAGATCTTGTAGTTTGTGATTGACAAGACAAGTTACTGCCATCGTTGTGCGTCTAAGGCCACAAGCTAGGCCGCATTTAAAGCTGTGATTGATTGATATTTATGACAAGAAAGGTTAATCATTTAGATGGGGCCACTAGCATTGCCATATAACAGCCGTTTATCCTCCATACCCAAGTATAAAATCTCACACTTACTGTTATTTAAAGATAATGCAAGTTTAGACTCTCAAAACTATATTCTTACCATACATTTATCTCATTCACTCCCCAAAGCCGACCCTCTTTTTGTTAATTGGAGGTTCACGTTTTAAACTCTCCCACACCTATAATTATTTCTCGAATTGACCTGACCGTTAAAGCATGAGTGGCCAACTCCATCCCTTCCGGAGAAGGCCATGTGTGCCTAACAGTTTGTCCAAATGTGGAGGAATCCAACTTGTGTAGACGTGAGAGACCTTGGGATATGATGGCCACCTTATTGGTACATTGTTGGGGTCAACAGATTGGCGTCGTCTATGAAAAATTCAACACTATAACCATGAACATCCTTGTGGTAAAGGTCATCGAAAGCGGAACCTTGAAGAAGATCCTGGTTTTTGAAGAAAGAACCGCTGCAAAGATAAAGCACCTAAAATACCTATTTTTAGCTCTAAGTCAAAGACACATTATGAATTCTTGCCATTATGGGCCATAGGGTAGAAATAGATAATAGGAGGCTTCTGAAGAAGAGGTCCCTCGAACAAATGTGAACTTTCGTTGTCCCCACCACCAATACAGGCGAGGCAGTACCACCGCCCCCTTAGCCAAGGAAGTAGGGGAGACGGTTGCAAATATGAGAAACATGGCCCAGTAGAATGCTATCATGTAATAGCTAGTCTTGTAGATGCACCAGCAGACAGGACACAAGATGCCTCAACAGGAGTGTTTCCCCAAGAGGGCGAGGAAAATGACACCCAGCAGAGAGGAAGGTGGAAATGGACACTTTCACCAACTATGCTACTAGCCGACCAGGTGGTAACGAGCCACATGAGGGAAACTTTCCCCAGAATATGCTCAAGTACGTGAGCCCCAAAGATCCACCAGTTTTTTTTATTGAATTGGACCATCAAGGCCTAGAAATAGGTCCCACCAACCTCCCTCATCCAAAGGGAGCCAGAACAATATCAAGAATATGAACCTCAGGGGGCTCCTCCACCTAAAAATAGGTGAGGAAGAAGAGACAAGGCGAACTTGAGAACTCAGGTGGAAATGCCACAACCCTTTCGATATCAAGCAGAGGAAGATAATTCCAACGATCCATGCAGATCCTTTGAGTTAGATGATGATGACGAAAATCTACCCTTCTCTTAAGAGTTGAGAAGCACTCCAGTTCCAAGCCAATTTGTACCACAAAAAATATCAAAATATAAAGGAAATGGTGATCTAGTGAAGCACCTCAACAATTAAAAGACCCATATGTCTCTATGAGGAGCTTCACCAGCGTTAAAATGCAAAGCTTTCCTTCTCACATTAACTGGAGCTACAAAAATTTGGTACAGTCGTATCCTGCAGTATTAGGACGGGCCAGACCTTAAGAAGGCCTTTCTGAACAAATACTTGTCTACTAAAAAAGGGGAGGCCCCCATCCAAAGGCTGCAGGATATGAGGCAGCAAGCAGGTGAGACTTTGAAAAGCTACTTAGCTCGCTTCACGGACGAGATGAACTATTGTGAGCAAGTTACGGATAGAAAGGTCATTTCTGCTCTAAGAGGAGGCCTCAACATGAACACCCTATTTTTAAGGGATGTGCGAAATAAGAATCCTACTTCTTATAATGCCTTGGTAGATATGATGAGGAGTGAGATTGTCAATGAGAAACTGATTGATCATCGCAACCGAACTTTGCTAGGGCTCCCACTGCCTCAAAGATAGCGTTGAGATCCTGTATTACACTTGGTAAACCAGTAATGGACCTAAGCAGGGCATACAATCGCCCACGCTTTAGGCCAAGCATTAGCCATTACTACAGTAAATGCATTGCCCTCTTTGGCATACGAAAAAGTTGGATCTGAGGCTCAAAGATAATCAAATCAATCCATAGGAAGAGGTAGATGAAGGAACAAAAAGCCTAAAGATAGGTAATACTACAACTACCATCGAACCAACAACCACAGCACTGAAAATTCCATGTTCAGGCCATATCACGAAGAGCCGACAGGCCCCTGTGAAGAGAAGAGAAACGCCCACCAGGTACAAAGGAATGTGCCTAAGCCTAGGCACAAGAAATAACCTAGATGTGGTAAGACAAGGTGACATCGTCAGAATGAATCGCCTCGGTGGAGTACAAGGAAGAAAGAAATAGGCTAAAAGATGGACAAAGGTCCACGAGAGAACTCCCAGCTGAGGCGGACAATATCCCCATTAGAGAAAATGACACCATTATTGGCAACCTAAATTTGGGAGGAGAGTCAAGAAATGCTAAGAGAAATTATACAAGGGAAGCAAATGATCCTCCCATTACAAGCTACTTAGTTAATAGCACCGCTCGAGGATCAAGAAGCGTCCCACCAATGACCTTTTCTCAGGAAGAATCCTTGGTTTTCATTACCCTTATTACGACGCTCTGGTGGTGCGAGCTATCATAGCTAGAAATAGGCTCAAGCGCATGTTGGTGGATAATGGGAGTTTCGTCATCATCCTGTTTGGGACTACCTATAACAAGATGATGGTAGACCATGAGCTCGTCTCCATGACCGCCCCCTTATATGGTTTTACGGGTGATAGCTTTGTTCCTATGGGGAGGACCAGACTGGCAGTGAAAATGGGGGACCCCCACTTACGACTCACTACTATATGGAATTCATCATTGTAGACCACTAATCTGCCTACCATGGAGTGTTGGGGTGACCTGCTTTGAAAGAACTTGTGGCCATTACATCCATACACCATTTATGTATGAAATTTCCAACTGAAAGAGGATTTCTACAATTCAAGGAGCCCAGATGGGTTCGAGGGAATGTTACCTCAGCTCTTTGAGGAAGTCTGAGCCTCGAAGTGTAAATATGGTACTAGTAAACTCTGAAATGGTTAACTCACCTGAAGAAAGTCATACTCCTGAGCAAGGAGAGACGTCAACATGATGGATGCCCCTAACGAATGGGTCATCATTGTGGATTTGGACCCTAGGGTCACCGAATTAGACTTGTAAGCAACCCCAGTGGAAGAGCTTGAGTCTTTTTCGTAGACCCCTACTGTCCTCACAAGGGTGTTACAGGTAGGAAATGAGCTTGAGTCGAAAGAAAAGACGAGACTTAAAGGCTTCCTACTTAACAACTTAGACATGTTTCCATGGAAACATGAAGACATGGTGGGCATCGACCCTAGAGTAGTTGCCACCATCTCAATATGAAACCCAAGTTTACACCTCAAAGGTAAAAAAGAAGAGCCTTGAACCTTGAGATGTATTGGAGCCTTGAAAAAAAAGGTGCAAAAATTCATATCCAATGAGTTCATCAGGGAGGTAAGGTACCTAAAGTGGATCTCAAACCCAATCTTAGTAACGAAATCCAATGGCAAATGGAGAGACTGCATAGACTTTTCCAACCTCAACCAAACGTGCCCAAATGACAGCTTTCGGCTTCCAATGATCGACCAATTAGTTGAATCCACTATAGGCCATGAGTTTTTGAGCTTCATGGATGCATACTCATGATACAACCAAATTCTCATACACCCAGCAGATGTGGAGAACATCTTATTCATCACTGACAAAGGCGTCTACTACTACAAAGTCATGCCATTTGACTTGAAAAATGTTGGGACAACTTATCAATGGCTAGTCAACAGGATGTTTGCTGGCCTCATAGGCAAAACAATGGTGGTATACGTAGATGACATGCTTGTAAAGAGCCTTAGAACAACAAATCACATCAAACACCTGGAAGCCACTTTCCAAATCTTAAAGAAGTACCGAATAAAGCTGAACCTATTGAAATGCGCTTTTGGTGTCACTTCGGGGAAATTCTTAGGTTATATGCTCAACTAATGAGGCATTAAAGCAAAGCCTGAAAAGATTAAGGCCCTGCTAGATGTGAAATCCCCCTGGGTCCAAAGAAGTGCAATGTATGACATGTCGTCTAGCAGCGCTAAATCGCTTCATCTCCAAGGTGACCATAAGGGGTTTACCATTCTTTAAAGTCCTGAAAGGAAGAAAGAGGTTCCAATGGAATGAGGAATGTAAAGAGGTTTTCCAATGGTTGAAGAAGCACTTGGGTCAAGTTCTCCTCTCAAAACCCTAGAAAGGAGAAGCGTAGTTACTATATTTGACCGTAAGTGTAGATGTTGTGAGCTCAGTCCTAGTAAGGGAATAACGCGGCATCCAGCTGCCTGTCTCTTACGTGAGCAACCCTTTTACCAGCCGAGTTGCATTACACTGACATGGAAAGACTTTCTTTGTCCCTTATGGTTGCTTCTAGGAAGCTAATGCCACACTTCCAGGTCCACAGTATACACGTATTGACAAGCCACCCCCTCAAACAAGTGATCCAAAAATCGGATGCCTCAAGAAAACTGGTGAAAATGGGTCGTGGAATTGAGTAAATTTAACATTTTATATCGGCAAATGATATCAATAAAGGGACAAGTAGTGGCTGATTTCATAGCAAAATTCACTGAGGTAAGAGACATCAATCTCATAATGGAACCAGTAGACCCCCCAGCATGGAAACTGTTTGTTGATGGATCTTCTGGAGAAACGGGATCTAGGACTGGTGTATTGCTAGAATGCCCAGAGGGCAACAAGCTCAACTGTGCATTAAGATTTGGTTTCAAGACCTCCAATAACGAGGCAGAATATGAGGCGTTGATAGCAGGCCTCAGTTTGGCGAAAGAAATGAAGGTTAAGAGCTTAATAGTTTGTAGCGACTCACAGCTGGTTATGAGTCAAGTCAATGGCAGCTTCACAGCCAAAGATAAAGGCATGGCAGCATACCTGGAAAAGGTAATGAACCCGTTCCCCTACTTTAAGAAATTTGAGCTACCCATATACCAAGGGCTGAGAACCTGCACATCGATGCCTTGTCAAAATTGGCCAACAGCAAAGGTTCCGAACTGCTTAAAATTGTACCAATGGAGTACCTCAGTAAACCTTGTACCTGTAAGGGGCAGAAATAATGTGGATTGAAGGGACCCTACTGTGGATGCAACCAATTATCGCCTACCTCAAAGATCAAACATTGCCAGAAGATAAAGACGAAGACCACAAACTTAGGCACCAAGCCACCTACTACATGACCAGGATGAGGTGCTTTATAAAATAGGTTTCTCATCCCCGCTCCTGCAATGCACTGGAGGGAAAAATGTTAACTATGTCCTGCGAGAGATTCATGAAGGAGTTTGTGGCAACCACACCGGGGGACCAACACTGGCTTAGAAGGTATTAAGGTAAGGATACTATTGGCCAACTCTAAAGAAAGCTACAATGCAGTTTGTAAGAAAGTGTGACAAATGCCAACCTTTTTCCTCCATTCAAAGGCACATAAGAGCTTCTGTGGTATCCAGCCCCGGGCTTTTGCTAAATGAAGAGTCGACCTAATAGGCCCTATGCCAAAGGGGAAAAGAAGTGCTAGCTATGCAATTGTCGCCATGAACTACTTTACTAAATAGGTTGAGGCAGAACTATTGGTGAAAATAACTGAGGCGAGCACGTCTAAGTTCATCTGGAAAAACATCATTTGTCCATTTGAAATTTCCCACTCACTCGTAACAGATAATGGACGATGTTTGATAATAAGAAGGTTAGAGACTTATGTGATGAACTAGGTATCAAGAAGCATTTCTCTTCCCCTCACCACTTCCAGGCAATTGATCAAGTTGAGACAGTTAACAAGACCATGAAGCACCTTTTGAAAAAGAAACTTGACGTGTCCTCTCCCATGTGTTGTGGGCAATTCGTACCACCAGTAGAATTGCAATGGAAGAAATCCCATTCTCTATGGCATATGGGACTGAGGCTATGAGCTCAGTCGAAGTGGGTCTTTCTTCACCTCACCGCCTGTACTTTAACGAAATATCCAATGATGAGATAAGACGATGTGAACTCGATTTCCTTGAAAAAGGGATGGATGATTTGCAAATAAAGCTAGCATCCTACCAGAGGGAAATGGAACGGTACTACAATGTCGGGTCAAAAGGAAGTCATTCAAAAGGGTGATTTTGTGCTCATGAAGGTTTTCCCTTCTTCAAGAGAGCTTGGCGCGGGCACGTTGGGTCTAAACTGGGGAGGCCCATACCGTATATTAAGCGACGTGAGACCAGGGACCTTCCTAACTTAAAGCTTGGATGGAAATGTGTAACCCCCACTCTTGGAATGTGGAGCACTTGCAAAGGTATTACCAGTGAAGCCGCAATCACTGCTTGTGTATACCTTGGATTAATGCAAATGTCATTTCAACAACTCCTATTAAATGAGACGAGCTCATACGTTAATTATTATCAATAATGACGATGAGTCCATATGTTAATTTGATTCAAATAAGTGTAACAAGCTCACACGTTAATTATCATCAATAATTATGACGAGCTCATAAGTTAATTTAATTCAAATAAGTGTGACGAGCTCATACGTTAATTACTATAATCAATTATGGCGAGTCCATATGTTAGTTTGATTCAAATGTGTGACAAGCTCATAGGTTAGCTATTACAATCAATTATGGCGAGCCCGTAAATTAATTTTATTTAAATAAGTATTACAAGCTTATACGCCAATTATTATCGTTCAAAATCTATTATTGTGGCGAGCCCATAAGATAATCTAATTAAGTTAATTATGATGAGCTCATATATCAACGCTATTTAAGGCCAACATGGTGAGCCCACACGTTGTTAATTTAGTTCCATTAATGGTGACAAGTTCAAGGTTAGTTATGACGAGCCCAAAGTTTAGGTGTGACCAGTTCATGCGTAATCAATTGCAAACATGAAGGAATTGAGAAAAAAGTCCTTTTATAAAATTAAATTCATCACAAAGGGAGAACCGTTACAAGAATATTGCAAATAAATGGTCTACTCTAGACGGTAGCGTCATCCTGCTGAGGCCCCTCCTGGGCATCCACCTCCTCTACCGAATCCTCCACTTTATTGGCAGGGGTGGACAGCTCATTCGACAGGTATGTTTCTCTTAAAGAAGATAGCTCCAATTGGGGATGCAGCTCAACGAGCCTCCTAAGGACTCATTGTATGCGACCTTCCTCCAATACAAATTGAGGCCATCATATTTAGTCATTTCACGAAAGTGGGCGACATACTCATTCACTACTGCTTTCCCTGTCCTGTTTTATCGTTGCTCCAAATTGTCACCTCAGCAGTCAACTCGTCTACGCGAGCCCTGAGTTCTCTTTTTTCTTTATTAGCAGCCTCCCAGGCCGATGAACCGATCTTTTGAAGATTGTCAGAGTTCCCCACATGCTTCATCAGAGCATTCACTTCAACTTTGAAGAGATGGATTTCATTCTTCAATTCATCATTTTCTTTGGAAAGTGCTTCAATCTTCGACTTCGCCTCAGCTTGCTTTAACTTGGAAGCTTCAATGGCTTCATTGGCAGAGGACACCTCTACCTTGGCTTTATTCAGGGCAACCTCAGCATCTTTGGCCCTTTGAAGATGATCTTTATTGAGGCCTTGTAGCCGTCTAATCTCCATTTGGGCATTTAGAAAGAAGCCCTGAGAGCGAGCCTTCAGGGTGAGCCCAGCCTCTACCATGTCGACCGTGTGACAGGTCTCAGCGTACGAGGAGTATTTATCAGTCCAATACTTATAATGAATCCTTATAGCCCCCTGGACCTGAGCAGGAAGCATCTTCATCACAGTGGAGGCAATTTTATCAGATCTCCCTCCCAAGAAGTTTTGGGAAATGTCATCGGATCTCATCGCCTTGCCCCACTTCTTCCTCACCAAACTCGCCCCCTCCTCAGCCATTTTCTCTACCTCTACTATCTTTACGGAGGAAATGAGTTCAGCTTGAATGGGTCGACAAAGTGACTTTCCATGGTTGTTTGGCGTTTGGGAGAGAATCAGGTTCAGTGTTCTTCGACAGAACCAACTTCCTCTTAGGGGCCTCTCCATGGAATTCTCCATTTCTTTCCCTTTTTCCTTTCCTCTCTTCTTCTTTGGAAGAGGTGGTGGGTTCATTTTTGAGAGGTAAGCCAGTTCATTCCATTGGTTCTTGTAAGATGAAGAACCGGAGCTCAAGGGCTTCTTATTATTCGCCTTCCCCAGGCGCCTCATGTAGAAAATGTCTAGTCGACATATTCCTTCTTGTCATGAACCCCTACAAATGAAGAGGAGAATCGTTAGCAAGGCTACGGAAACAAATAATTGTCAAAAGAGGCAAACTGTTAGTAAGAGGTTATGAGTTAAACTAACTTTTGTAGCCATCAGTTGGTGAGTAACAAAGAGGTGCTTCCTACGTACGTTCTTAAAATACCTACTTTGATAATAGCCCACTCAAACTGCTCGAGCTCAAACCTATTAACTGCAACTGCACAAAGCATAAATCAGAAAAGAAATAAATAGGAACATAAGATAAAAGATCAATTCAGCTAAGGCTAGACTCATTACACTCATGGTACTGGGTCAACATAGTTATCTCTAGGACCGCATCTCCCTCCATTATCTGTTAGCAACCCCTAACTCAAGACTAAGATGATTTCCAATTCTAGATGGATGTCGGAGTCCCCCAGATAAAGGGAGAATGCGAGCCCAGAGGTTCATGCAGTACCACCCCTTGCAATCATTTCCCCCACTCGAGACTCTAGGCTGAAAGAGGTCTTAAAAATGTGAGGTAGCATATCGTCGTCAAGAATGACCACCTTCCAAAGAAGAAAGGCCCATGCTAATTGGTCCATGAATTTGGCACTAATTGGGAGGGGGCTAAGTTATAGTGCCTGAGGATACACCTAAAAAATGGGTGCAGAGGCAATTTTATTCCCCCACTCAGAGTCGTCTTGCTCATAGCTACGCACCCTCTCTAGGGAAACACGCCATCTCCTCAAGGTCGGAACAAGCATCTCAATATTGTATGGGATCATATATCTCTCCCTAAAGGTCTTCAGTTCACTCTTTTTTATATCAGTCGCCCACGAGGAGGCCCCCAACCTAACATTATAGTCTATGGGGCCCTCCTGCAACATCCATGCACTGTGAGGGGCCACCATGGTGTAACACCCCGAAAACTTACAGAATAAAATTTATTTATTCCATCTACTACATTTCATATTTTGAAAGTTGGTGGACCAAAGTGACATATATTACATTCAATTTTATTTGGATTCAAATATTTAAATTTTGATAGAGTAATAATAAATATATAAATTTTGGGGTCGTTGGATAGCTCGTAATTAATTATGTTTATTAGGTTCAAGAAAAAGTCAATTCGGATAAGTCAGCTCCAAGGTATTGTGGCTTGAAGAAGTTATTTAAAAACTAGTTTCCATTTTAATTAAGAACTTGAAAAGAAATGGAGATGGTGCCACATGTATGGAGGTTCTACCTTTATTTTGAATTGTATATGTTAGTTGGCACGTGTAAGCTAGATGATAGATATGACAGGTTTCTTTCTTTCTTTTTTTAAATTTGCTTTAATCTTAGGACTTGGTAAGGATAGGCTAACATGTTGATTAAATAAATAAGGTTGATTGTATGGAATGACGTGATTGAGAATCTTTAGGGATCAACACGGCATTTTTGCAGATTTTTAGGCCCGTTAAAATTCAGTTTTCCTTCCAACTTTAAATACCATACATTGCATTATTCCTTTCTATATATATATATATATATATATATATATATATATATATATATATATATATATATACTCTTGGTAAGAGTCTGCCATGTGCCTATATTGGATAGTGAAAAAGGGAGTAAATTATACTACTACCTTTATTAGGGATTGTCCTCTACATATAATCATATGAGTGCAATAGAATTTTCCCACCAAACAAAAATTTTCAACACGGCAATAGTTGGATTAAAGATCCTAAACATGATTTTGTCGCCTTTCAAATTATCTGATCTAACGAGGTAGGATACTATGTGCAAGTTGTTATATCCTTGTAATATTATGATTTTTTCTACGTAATTTATTTCATGAAATGCTAAGGGCATGTTCTCTTTGCCATTTTCAACCCGTTTTCTGTTTTCAATTTTTCAAAACAGTGAAAACGCGTTCTCTATCCTATTTTCGAAAACGCGTTTTTGAAAACGGGTTGAAAATTTACAAAGAAAACACAAAACGACAATTTTGTCGTTTTGGGTGTTTTCAGTTATAATTTAACAAAAATTTCCAAAACATGTTTTCTTTGTTTTCAACCACATCAAACCATCACCGCACCAGACCACCTCTACACCACCGCGACCACCACCACACCAGACCACCTCTGCACCACCACGACCACCTCTGCACCAGACCACCACTGCACCATCGAAATCGCCACCAGAAACCCCCAATGCCATAGCCAAAACGGAGACCCAACCACCGGAAATCTCGACCAAAATGTGATTGACAAGAAAAGTCACTCCCATCGTTATCACCGCCAATTTATTTGGTCAGGTCTACGGCCGCAACGTAGGCTGCATTTGAGGCTGTGATTAATTGATATTTATCACAAGAGAGACCAGTCATTTAGATGGGGCAACAAGCATTACCATCTAACGGCCCTTATCCACCATACCCAAGTATAAAATCTCACACTTAGCGTCATTCAAAGGTAATGCAAGTTTAGACTCTAAAAGTTATATTTTTGCCATACATTTATCTCATTCACCCCCAAAAGCCGACCCGCTTTTTGTTCTTTGGAGGCTTACGTTTTAAGCTCTCACACACCCATAATCATTTCGTGAATTAGTTGGTCTGAAGTGAGGCAGGAGAAGATCTTTAGCAGATCTTGTAGTATGTGATTGACAAGACAAGTCACTCCCATCGTTACCACCGCCAATTTATTTGGTAAAGTCTACGGCCGCAACGTAGGCCGCATTTAAGGCTGTGATTAATTGATATGTATCACAAGAGAGGCCAGTCATTTAGATGGGGCAACGAGCATTACCATCTAACGGCCCTTATCCACCATACCCAAGTATAAAAGCTCACACTTAGTGTCATTTAAAGGTAATGCAAGTTTAGACTCTAAATGTTATATTCTTGCCATACATTTATCTCATTCACCTCCCAAAGCCGACCCCCTTTTTGTTCTTTGGAGGCTTACGTTTTAAGCTCTCACACACCCATAATCATTTCGTGAATTGACTTGACCGTCGGAGCGTGCGCGGCCAACTCCACCCCTTCCAGAGAAGGCCATGTATGCCTAATGGTTTGTCCAAGTGTGTAGGAATCTAGCTTGCGTTGAGAGGCCTTGTGATCTGTAGGCCACCTCATTGGTATATTTTTTAGGGTCAACACATTACTTTCACATAATAGACTCATGCATCAACATATTCAAATCAAATAACTATATCATAAATCATTCGGATTATATTCCACACACTTCAAAAGAACGCCTAAAAATACAAAAGCCTCACTTATGCTATGCGTAAAAACAACAAAGTTATCCATAACGAAAGAACACTTCAAAATTTTGATTTCTCAAGAACTCAATAGGAAAAAGAAGTCAATATATAAGAGAAACCATATAGTAGATCTAGATAATTAAGGCACAAATTATCCAATCTAAAATTTAACTGCTCTCATTTCACATCTAGCATTTCAACATCTTAGTATGATATGATAAATGGCACATATATATCTCAAAAAAGCAGTAAGAATGCTAATAACAACAACACCAAATAAACGAATTCCACAAGTTATATGTTGGAAGTACTTGAAACTTTATCATTGGCAGTACGAATGGCTGCTTCGAGTTCGAACCCGAGGTTGGATAAGTAACCTGAAACCCTAGTAATCAACTAACAAAAAAAAAAAAAAAAGAGTTGGATTGGAATTTAAAAAAGTGCATAGATAGACTTGGCACATGGCTGATCTTGGTGGAGTATACATGAGATTGGTGACAACTTGGAGCTTCCTCTACTAATGGGCGTGATGAGGGGATTTGTCTCCTTGGACTGAGGGGCAAGAATCCATTCAACACAAGCTTTGCCCTCGGAAAGAGGTCTTCTTTATCCTAGAGGCGAATGATCTTTTAGCTTCCCTTGTTATCCTTCATTGGTCATTGTTCTTTTACACTAGATTCTTAGTCTTGACTATTTTATTTTATGACACTAGATGTAATTTGATCTCAATTTATAAATTAAAATTTTATTCAATTTAGTTACACATGTAATTGTTTATATGAGATTAGTGGCTCTGCATGTAAAAAAACTTTCCACGAGAGCTGGCTCATGAGAAATTTTTTACATGGGGAGTCGTTAACCCCATATATAGAGTAAAATGTTTCACTACTCATCCAACTTGGTCAAGGTTTATTCATCAAACTTCAAAGTGCATTTCATTGGTTACTCATCTTTGAGATATTGTAATCCATCCATCATCTTCCTAATTCCATTTTCCTTGTTATTGTCATGTCTGATGGAAAACCCTTGTGGCATTTGTGGGCGCTAAAAATGACTACTTAGCCAAATCATGTCATAAGATATTTTATTACTCACCCAACTTATATTATGATCAAGGTTTACTCATCAAACTTTAAACTGATTCCAACTAGTCATTCATCTTTAAGATATTGTATTTCATCCATCATTCGCCAAATTTAGGATTTCGTAGATCATGCATTTTTTCTTGGTTAGGCAATGTTTTTCAACCATATCAATCTGTTTATACCTCGGATGCAAAGGAGGGTTGATCCATGCAAAAAAAAAAATGTGTGCAAGGATGAATATGTATATATAAGTTGTATTTATAGAGAAAAATGGGACAGTAGAGGGATTGTCTCTCCCGTGCCTCGTCCGTCGTTGCCATTTCTAAATATGAAGCATGAACGAGGGAATTTAGGAAAAGAAAGAGAAATAATGGGTTCATAGGTTAAGAAATGAAAGGAACAATAAAAGTTGATACTTGAGGGATATTATAGTCATTTCTCATGTTTACAGCTATTATATGTTTTATTAGCATTAACGTCCTGAAGTGGTTCTGTGATTGTTTTTTTTTTTTTTTTTGATATCCAGGTATCCTAGCTAACACCAGACTATGTCCTGGACCACCCATCACCGGCCCCTTAGTGATGGGTGGAGGTTAATTGCGCGATATGCCCAAATTGACCAGGGTTTGTGTACCCTTCATACTCCTGGCCCCAAGGGAGTCTTCCTCCATGGATATTACATCACTAAATTGCTCCACCCAAATTGAGTATTACAACACTCAGCTGCTCCATTCAGGAATCGAACTCCCCACCCTGAGGTTGCAAGCCCAACAATGCCCATCCTTTACCAACTTGGATTTGCCCCGGGGGGCAATGGTTCTGTGATTGTTGATCGTATATTTTGATGTAACTGGTTATTCCTTACCTCGTGCCCAAATTGATTACTGGCGGTGAAAATTATAGTGGTTGCATCTGAAGCCTTTCCAATAATATGAGCATTTGGTAGAAATATTGCTCAGAAATGCTATTGTGGGACAATCCACTTTAACTCATTTTATAGTTTACATACTTTTGTATTGTCACTTCTTACTACTATATATATTTATGTTAGGCTATGTTTGATAGCCAACATTTTCCTTGGAAAATGGAAAAAAAGTTCCATTTCCACACATTTCTCATGTTTGATATACAAAATTTGGCCTCGAAAACATTTTCTCCCATAGCCACCCACGCGCCTCTTTCCCCAAATCCAAGGAATTCATTTTCCCAAGTTTTTGGTAGGAAATGGAATTCCAGCTTTTGGCCTTTTTTTTTTTCCTTTTTGGGAATGGAAATAAATTTCATAACCAATTACCAAAAAAAAAAAAAAATTCACTTAAATGGACAATTTCCATGTAAAAACGAAGCTAAACGAATACTAAACTTTAATGAAAAATTAGTTTTCGAGCAATTTTTTTTTTTAACTTTTTGGCAATGGCAACAAATTTCATAATCAATTGTAAAAAAAAAAAAATTCACTTTAATGGAAAATTTCCATATAAAATAAAGTCAAACGTGGAATATTATATCAATCAAACACATTTAATTAACAATTCCCGACAAAACAAGTTCTAGGCAATTACTTTCCTTGAAATTCGTTTTCTTTCCATCAATTTTTCACCCTTACAATCAAATGAACCCTTAATGTAAATCCAATGTATACACATATTTTTATGTTAAGAAAGACACAACTCAATGGCATTTACATTATTACATGTTGTGTTTAAACCTTGAGAAAAGTCAACAAGAAAATGTTCACACACTTTTTTTGCTTGGGTCAACCTGAGACCGCATTCCAGGTACAAGCTTATTAAAGATATGTTAATATGATCGAAAAATGTCTTGAAATAAGAGTGACCACTGGAAGCAGTTTGAAATTTGTTGAGTAAACCGTGACCATAACATAAATTAGGTTAGTAATGAAACAAATGGTTTGGCTTAGTCGTCAGTTTTTTATGCTTGTAATATGCTATGCGGGTTTTTCGTTGACACGTCACAACGAGTTAAACGAAATATGACAAACGATAGATAAAGAGCAATGTCTCAAAAATGGGTAACCATTATGAAGCAATTTGAAATTTGATGAGTAAACCATGATTATAGTATAAGTTGAGTGAGTAATGGAACATTGATTTTGTTGAGTTTTAATTTTTTAAACGACAATAACTTCTTGTATGGGATTTTTGCTTTGATACGCCAACAATGAGGGAAAATGAATCTGACAAATAATGGACGAAGTGCAAACGGATAAATTCAATAGACATTGTGAAGCATTTTGAAATTTAGTGACTAAGTAGCGATCATAGTACAAGTTGGGTGATTATTGAAATATTTAGCCCTCCATTTTTTCAACAATATATTTTTTTCAAAACTCATTTTCAACATCTTTTCACAAAATAATATTACACGTAAATTCAATTTTTTTCTTATTTTTTAATCACATATTCTCCAAAAATATCATTTCAAAACACATTTTTCAAAAAAAATCTCATTTTAGTCTCTGTTTGACAACCATTATTTGGAAAAAATAATATTTTGAATAGTGATTTTTATGAGAATACTTGATTAAAATGTAGGAAAAAGTTTTGAGTTTACGTGCAAAATATTTTATTGTATGAATGTGTAGTTAAAAATAAGTATATGGAAAAAAATTTCAAATAATGATGATCAAATGTACGTTTAATGGAGTTGAAACCGGGGCTAAACTCCTACACATGGGCTCCTCATGTAAAATACTTCCCACCTGAGGTTGGCTCCATTTCCAAACGCAATAATTTAGGGCACGTAGGCGTTGAGTTTAGTAGATCTTTTACTTGGATATATGTCCTCTTGTCGAACTCCAATTTTGTTTTATCCCCAATTCAACGGACATAAAAGACCTTTTTATCCAGTGTCCTAATCTATAAAATTGGAAACCTCGGTACAGTTCTTAAGCAAAAAAAAAAAAGAACATTCCTTCCATGTTTGACAACTTTTAATTTAATTTAATTTATTTTTTATTACAGTATAATTTTCAATTAGATATTCACACAATAAAATATTTTATACGTAAACTCATAACTTTTCCATCATTTTCAACCATATATCCTTCGAAAATACTATCCAAAACTGTGCTCATATTTGGTAGCGATTAAAATTCCGATTTTAAGTTAGATTAAAGTCAATAATTAATTTTAGAATAATGCTATTCATCCCCACTGAAATTGAGCCTCAATTTATGTGGCAATTACATGACATTAAATTATTGATTTCATTAAATGAGTCATTTGACTTTATATTTAATTGAATATATCATTTAATATCATGTAATTGTCACATAGATTGGAGTTCAACCTCAATGAAAATGAATAACAATACTTTTAATTTTAACCACATTTTATTAGCTCCACAACTTTCCAACAAATTCATAACTTTTATTAATATGTACTGAAAATCTAATCAGATCCAAACAAACAGGGGGCATATGTTTACATTTATAAGCCTGCTACGCTTTTCGGTACAGTATTGTTCATCGCTTCAGGAAAGGTAGTATTGTTCGTTGCTTCAGTTTTCAGCTCTCTCCTCCGCTTTCTTGCACCTGTACAGTTCATCTTTAACGGTCATTTATTACCCAAATAATTAAGAGCAGAAAACCCACTTCCAAGTGTTCGACGAAATGCTGAACGATGGTTACTCTCCTTACAATCCATTCTCACATATCCAAATTCCACAACCCCTTATTTCACTTGAATAATCCACCGGTCCCTTCTCTAGTTTTTATACTTGATGCCAAAAAAGGGGCTCGAAATTATAAAACAGCTGCGATCTTTAGCCGTTCGTATGGGGTTCTTGAAGTGAAAAGGGCGAGGAGTTTTGAGAATAATAATTATAATTCTTGGTGTTGTACTTGTAGGTGTAAACAGAGTGAAGGTGACATAGAATTGGAGGAGGAAATAATGGAGTTTATGGAGAAATCTGAGAAACCAACGATGTTTCCGACAAAGGAAGAGTTGGTAAGAGCCGGTAGAATGGATTTGGTGAAGGCAATAAAGAAGAGAGGTGGGTGGTATTCACTTGGTTGGGAGGATGAGGATGAGGATGAGGATGAGAAAAATTTGCGGGTGAATGTAAAAGAAGCTATGGATTTTGACATTGGAGAGTTTCATAAGAGAGTTGAGAGTTGTAAAGAGATTGCTGCTGTGGGAGAAAATGATGTCAATTCTTTTTCTGGGGATTCTTTGGTTGAAAATGAAGAGAGACTATCTTCTGGAGATTCGAATTCTTTGCAGCTGGCTTCGTCCTCGGGCAGATCACCGTGAGATTTTTAACCTTCAAACTTTCTGGATATATGCTTCACTTATGATTTTCCCTCTGCCTCGGGCGGTCTCACGGTGGGGCTGGGGAAGCTTGAACTGAATTTCTATTTGAAATTTAGTAAAATATTGGATTTCTTGACTTGTCGTTGTTTTTTTCCAGATATTGAATTGACCTCTATTGTCCTTCGCTTTTTTTTTTTTTGCTATTTCAATACCACATCTGTGGAAGATTATTCAGTCAACAGATGAAAAGAAGAATACAGAAATCTTTATGTTCTTTTGGATGTATTGACATCACTTTATGAATTTTTGTTTTCCAACCAGATGTTAAATACTATGCTAGGTATTGGGACACGAGTAAACAAAAATATAGCTGATTGAACAATATCCAACATTTTAAATTTTCATCAGCAACATTTTTGTGTATATTAATTGTTTTAGGAAGTCCGCTTATGGAGAAATTTTTCTTTAATGGCTCAGTGAAATTGGGGCAGAGGAAGACACTGGAATTGAGGGTATATTGAGTAGACTAGAGCAGCAGAGGAATACTGATTTTGGAATTAATTTAGGCAAATATGGATCTCAAACTCATTCCTCGAGTAAAGATGAAAGGGATAGTTGGCATTTCCGAATACCTATAGATGTAGGTAAGTTGGTTTTGTTGAATTGGTAATGAATTGATTTTATGTTCTGTATGCTAATTGGATCACATGGCTTTTGTACCTCAAAAAGAAGGTTTTTTATTGTTTTTTTAAAGTGTCACTATTATTATTGATGTTGATGATCAAATGGTCTTTATTTAGTTTGTGTTCCTTAATTCTAAAGCTTGAGACATGGTGTTTTCTGTAATTGTAAAAGACAGCGCTGATGCTGTAATGAATAATTCAGCATCAGGAGGAAAGATCACCCCCAATATTCAGCCAGAAACATGGAGACCTCGGAACATTCAGGAAGGCTTCCAAGATACCAAATTTGAAGGTACTTGATTTATATTCTAGTTGTATTTATAGGAGATTTTTCACTACTCTGATTTGTCATTATCTTGAAGTCCCGAAATGTGCAGCCGCTGAGGTTTCATACAGCAAAAATCAAGTGGTACAAAATAAAGAAGCTGTAAACAATGGTATAACTGCAAGTATAGAGAATATCCCTGCTCTGGATAGATGTGATATCAATCACAATCAGATACGAACTCGTCTTCAGCACCTCGAATGTGAGCTTAACACAGCTCTTCATTCCTTGAGGTCTAAAAGAGAGGAGTACGTATTAAACGAGGTGTGCTTATTACTCATGCATAATTCTTTTTACCCTGTTACAGTGGATTCCATAGGTTTTGTACATTCATTATAAACAATGGGAATAAATAAAAATACTGCAGTCAAAGCTTTTCGTGTACAAGTCATAAGTTACTATATTTAGCCCCTGTTTTGTATTGATTTTTAAATCAGATTTTAATCTAAGTCAAAGTCAAACAATTAATATTAACTACATAATTTATGGTCCCATAACTTTTTAATCACACATTTTAGAAACTTTTACCAAAATCTACAAAAAAACTAATTTTAATCTTCACCATACAGGGGCTTAATCTAGAATAGAAAAGGAAATGAATGTATGAGCTAATTGTTGTTGGGTTGATTTTACATGTTTCGCATGGAAGAATATAAATGGCTATTTATCTTAACATGCATTTTACAATTAAACAATAACAATTACCTTCTTTCATTCCTCTGGAAAAGGTTTTTATGGGCTGTTGTTCAATCCATGACTAATTTCTTATTCAGGTTAGTGAAAGCTCCTCCAGTAGTTTGCAAAACCTTTCAGATGCATGGGAGTTCCAAGAGAACGAGTACATGAATGCCCAGGAGAGATTGCGGTCAATACGAGCAAAACTTGCTGTATTAGAGGGGAAAATGGCATTAGCAATAATGTAGTTGATCTAATTCAGTTGATAATTTCTACTTCCTAGTTTTTTTAATTAGCACTTATCACATCCCAATCATTCTTTTGCAGTGATGCACAGAGGATAGTGGAAGAGAAGCAGAAGAGGATCGATGGCGCCCATAAAGCTTTGCAACTTATTCGTACTGCCTGCATAGTTTGGCCTAATTCAGCTTCAGAGGTTCTCTTAACAGGTTCTTTCGATGGTTGGACAACTAAGGTTATAGCTTCTTCTACAATGTTTAGTGGGAAATAGGAAGTTATCTTTCTCTTTTGTATACTCTGTTTACTTGCTATATTAACTTAGTTTTTCCCACATTAAATGCTTTCATAGGTGATTGGAATTTTGCTATATGAACTTGTTAAAATTTCAAGATGAACAGGGAAAAATACGGTGCTTGTTTTATAAGAATGAAGGGGATCTTTGAGATTGTATGAATTACGGAGGTTCTAAGATCACTATTCATACTATGAAATTATGAAAGAGGGTGATTGAACATAGATTAAGGTGAAAGTCCAAGGTCTTGGGGAAAAAAAATTTGGTTGACTGACCAGGAGATCTACCTTGAAAGTCATTTTCCTACTGCATGAATTGATGGAGAAGTAGAGATAAAAGAAATAAGATTTTTAATTCTATTGATTTAGAAAAAAAAACTATGATAGGTTTTTCCACTATATATATATATATATATATATATATATATATATATATATATATGAATTTCAATTGGATATATCAACATCATTATGGATATGTGTGATGGAACATTCACAAGTGTAGTATTCCCATTAGTCAACAATTGTATATAGCTTTAGCATCGTGCTAACAGATACCTAACTCCTTGTCTTTTTGCTATGATCATAGATGAGTTCACAAGACACATCAGAGATGAGGTTAGTTGGTGCATGTTAATCTATGATAACATAGTTTAGCTGAATAGTCTGGGAAGGTTTAAATCAAAAGTTTGAACTTTAGGAACCCATTCTGTAATAATAGAAATAACAATTGTAGTAGGGTCAATATGGGGGATCATGATGTCAGGTAAATTTTTTAGGTATTTATGTTCGATTATCAACAATGAAGAGGTCCTCGAGTTGTAATGAATAAGATTACCACATATTATGAGATGGGAAATAAACGCACAGCTAAAAGGGGCAAGCTATTTTTTATGATACTGATTGTTGAGCTGTTAAATGACAATATGCATAAGATGAATGTAGAGGAAATAAGGATATCAAGGTAGATGTGTCACCATATAAGAGTCAATAAGATATGAAAAGCAATTTAGGATAAATTTTGTTTCCTGTAGTAATACTATACCGAATTCAACTGTTTTGTCTTTGTTTTGTGAAAATATGTTACATAAGCTATAGATTTATGTGGAAGCATATAAAACAAAAACTGAACAGTAGGGATGTAAATGAGCAAGGCCAAGTTGAGCTTTCTTTAGGTTGTTCAAGCTTTATTTGTCCCTATTTCTCATGTTTTTTATTCGAAACTAATCCTGGTGCTTGCAGCATGTCACTTGCTATATCTTGGCAACTATTGTCGATATATTATGGAAGGCTTGGTTCCATTTCATTAGATGCAGTGTTAGATTTAAAGTACGGGAAAATGATTCATTCGCTAACTCCTTTTTAATTAGGAACAAGGCATAGCTTGTTCTTTGATTTTGTTGTATGGACATTGGTTGTTACCGATAAACTAAACCTATTTATAAGAATGTTAGGGAGTTGTTTATAAACAGATAGAAGTGGATAAGTGGACAATACTTGTAGATTTCATAAAGAAGTGGATAAGTGGACAGTACTTATAGATTTCATAAAATATGTAGATAAAAAATAGTTTGATCGATTATAAATAGTTAATAAACAGTAGCTAAACATGGGCTAAGTTAAATAAAAACTGTACAAAATAGAGTATGACGGGCACTCAATGCCGGGTCAAAAGACTTTGACCAAAAATACACCTCACTCGGTTCTGATTATTGAGACATTTTATTTCAGCTAACAGCTTAAAATTTTGGCACTGATTTTACTATCCAATGTTTTCCTTTTTTACCAATGATTTGATCGTATGCATTCTTGATTAGTAATGTGATATGCTTCTTCGAATTGCAGAGAAAGATGGAGAAATCAGGGACAGGCATCTTCTCGGTGTGCCTAAAGCTGTATCCGGGTAAATACGAGGTAAGTTGATTTCCAGGCATCGACAATGTTTTACAAGTTGTCCATTGAATCGTGCATGTTTAAACGCCTCCTATAATATTTGACAGATCAAGTTTATTGTTGATGGCGTATGGAGAGTTGATCCTCTACGCCCCATTGTCCACAATAATGAATATGAAAACAACCTTCTTATTATCACATGAAGGCACAAAGTTATGCAGGCAGCAGTACGAGTAGGATGATCATTTTACAGACCCTTAGTTTGCATTATGTATTTTACTGATTGAAATTTTTTTTTGACATCACCCTATTTCTGTTCTTTGTATTACGTTCATTGGCTGTTATGTATCAATTGTTATAATTAAACCAAACTCCCGTTTGGTCTGTGTATTATTCTTTGTTTTTGGTGGTATGGATGCTTCTTTTGTTGTTGGGTATCTCGTTTGCGCACTTCTTGTTTTTGTTTATAAAAACAAAATACAAACTTAGGAGGGGGCTTGACCTTACATCCTGCAAAGATGCAATAAAATATTTTTTTCTCTTCAAGAGATGAGAAGAAGTGAAGAAACTACAATTGATTCACCCTCATCAACACATTGCAAAATAGCAAAAGAACTGGGAATTTCAAATTCAACCTCTCGAGCTTTCTGCAGATGATCTCGATAGAACTCCACGAGGAAAAGCAAACGAAATTCTCCTCTCTTATGTGGCTAGACAATATGCAAGCCTCGCCAAAATATAATCACAGTTAACGACTGCAGCAGGAAACAACATCAAGGCAAGATTGCAAGCCCTGGCTCCAAATGTATCTGCAAATGGGCAATGAACCTATATCGATACACATGAAGGGGATGAGGCCAAAGAACTAATGCTGAACTCACTTCTTTTGTTATTTGGCAAACACAACGACATGATATCAACTCAAGCAAATCTAAAATGCATCAAACCTTCAACTCTGTCAAGTTGCACACCACACTCCTTTAGGATGTAAACAAAAGGACTAAATGCTAGTTTGAGAGAATTTATAGGTTGCTGATATCATATATTGATCCCACGAAATGTATAATTAAAATTAAAGTTTGACTTTCACTTTTGACCTTTAAATTATAATAACCAAACAAGCACATAAATCCAAAATAGAATACATTAAGGTACATTCTCATTTCTTAACTAGAGAAACTTTTTTGTCAAATTAAAGAAAAGAAAAGAAAACAGAAGCTTAAAAAGAGATATCATAAAAATCATAAATTAAGATCACATACACACCTTGACCTTACATCGACTATATCTCCTCGAAAGGCATAACCTATCACAACCTTACCAAATGAACTCGAATACCTTGTTTGTAGTGTTACATTTAAGAGATGAACCCCTCGATAAACTTATTTCTAAATTACAATATATCATCATAGGCAACAATTTCCCTACCATTGAAAGCCCCATCTGACCTCGAGTTACCTACAACATCGTTATTATCTTCATTGTCCTTACTTTTAGTGCTGTCAACATTCTCATCTCTAGGGTTCACAATGGCTGATCCTAACTTATTGCCACGTCCATGTCTACTCAGTGGAGCCTGAGCCCTCACTAGCTTTGATGAAATTCCTTCCTTTCGCTCCACTCCTTCTCGCCATTGAGGCACTGGATCACTAGCCCACATCACCTGCACCTTCACATAGAGTAATAGAAACAAAGATTTCAACAGCTACGTACTCGTTCATACTCTTAAAACATATCTTTCCAATAAAATGAGGCAAAAAGATTTTGGATTTGAATCAATTCTTTGTGATACAGGCATAAAATTGTAACCTCTCCGCCATCCCTAACAAAGAAAATGAGAAAGAAACACTTCTTTTGCTTGGCGTGGGAATGTGTGTGCTCAAATTCGACGTAGCTGTAATTGCCCCCCAAAAATCGTCAAGCAACAAGATTCATGATTCCCCAGCCAATTTTAATCAGATGCGTCCAATGCAGTATAGCAATTAACAACGGTAGTCTATATTGAGTAAAAATTACGGGCTCAGGCAAGCAACCATAGTTCAATTCAAACACGAACCCAGCCCAAAATTCATCTGTTCGGAGATATGCATACAGGCAATTAGCTAGAGAGAGAGAGAGAGAGAGAGAGCACATACTAATGCAGAATGGAGGCTAATCGGAAAATCCGGGTCACGGGCAGCATCTACAGCAGATTGTGCGGCGTCGTTGGACCGGAAAGTGATGTAAGCCACTCCATTCGGTTCCATACGGGTGCGAGATATGGGTCCGTATATTTCGAACCTCGACTTGAGGTCTAGCACCGAGCACTCAATCGGCAACCCTATCACCACCACAGTCTTCGGCTCCTTCTTCGAGGCCGTGTTGGAAGAAGCATCCACTGTATCATCGGTGGAGGCGGGAAGAGGACGACGGCGTTTTGGGAAAGAGTAAGGCGCGTGCCTGGAGAAGTAGGGCTTGTCTCTCTTCCGGCTTTCCATGATTTATTTATTTTTATTTATTTTCGATAATTTTTTTGGAGAATAAGTACACATTACACAGCAGTTGGCACGTGATATAGGTGGTGTTAGGCTCGTGATAATGACTTGGCATGACTTTATGCTCGACGGAATCGCGGGTAGCTTTGGTAAAGTATAGTAGTGAACTTTTTAGGCCGAATGCCGATGTGTAGATAAAAGTTGTGAATTATGAGTGTGTTTGATAGGGATTTTTGGGGAAAAAATTGATTTTTGAATAGTGATATGATGGGAAATGTGTGGTTGAAAAAGAAGAAAAAATTATTGATGTAATTGAAAATATTATTTTATTGAAGAATGTATGGTTGAAAATGAGAATCTGTACCAAACATGCTCTATATAATTATATGAATAAAATTGAAATTTGAACATCGGCTTATCAACTTGAAAAAGCATATCCAAGCATTTATGTAACTTTATAAGCATCTCAAATGAACAAATTTTCTGTAAAATCCAATGTTTTAAAACTCGGCTCGAGCATCGATCCTAAAAGGAAAAAGAGTCAAAAGGTTCCACTGAGGTCGAACCAAGATTAAATCGGAGGTAATAAATAAATATTTATAAACATTTAAATTTTATTTTCACAACAATATATAATTAAATTTTTACACCATCAATTCAAAAAAAATACAAATATGTCAAATGTATGTTTTTTAATATAAATTTTAATAGTTTTAATTTGTTAGATTACTTAAAAACTTATTTCATTTTACTAAATAATTTGTAAGATTAAAAACAAATGTTTCACAATCTGTAGAAATTGAGTAATTTAATTTTATAGTCGTGCACTATGTGGCCAAAATTAATATTGAAAAAGTGTGCTATATTTAAGTTTGTCAATCCCACGTTGAAAATGTATTGAAAGTGTGTTTTATTGAAATTTATTAATCCCATATCGAAAGTTTATGAATTATGATACTCAAGAAATGGTTATAAAAGAGTTCCATAAGTAGAAATGTGGGTAGATGGGATTTCATCTCTAAGGTAACCTTATTATTATTATTATTATTATTATTATTATTATTATTATTATTATTATTATTATTATATATATATATATTTTTTTTTTCTTTTTTGAAAAAATGTTTTGAAAACCGGTCCAAAAACTATGATCGATTCTCGGTTTTCCGATTACTTGATCGATCATTAATTAACTGGTTATTTTAGTATAACTAAATTTCGGATTTTGGTCTGATTCTCGATTTTACTGGTTGAATCGATCGATCCGATCGAATTTTATAAACATTGATAAGGTCTATAGTCAGTCTTTAAGCTTCATTCTTTGCTCATTCATCCATTTATTACCATTTTTCTTTTCTTGAACATCAATTTGTCTTCAATGTAAAATTTTGTCCTATAAAGAAAAAATTTTGACTCCCAAACACCGGAAACATTAACCTAAAAACTTTGTTAAGTCTAAATAAAAGTGTGATTTACACTTACCAACGATTGTTACTCGTGTGTACTAGAAATGGCCAAGTTAGTTATTATCTAGGAGAGTATAGCTTCTCCTAACATTGTTGTTTACATCGACATTTTCTTTATATTGAGTTCTTGATTTCTGAACAAGAACCGTGGATACTCGAGTGGAACCGATTGTTTTTTTACTTTTTATATACAATTTATAAACTGCGTAAAAAAATATAAAATCCTAATTTGGTTGTTATTATTCTAAAACTTTAGACTCTAACCCTAAGAAATCAAGATTGACTCCTACTTTTTTGCCTCTTGCGGACATCATATTAATTTTTACAATTTGTGCTTTTTATGAATCAAAAAGTTCAAGTTAGGTTGTGTAAATTGATGAATCAAAACATTTTTTTTATCATTCGAGCTTTTTACTTTCATGTATTGTTTACAAATTTAAGTAAATTTTTTTATAATATGTGTCAATTGAACTTGATATTCATAACTTGAGTTGTGTACATTTTTGGTCATCTTGAGTTTGTGATTCTCTTTTGAAATAAATTTTTTTTCTTTTTTATTCAAACATAATGAGTTCAATATGTGAACCACAATTTCTTTATACTATATAGTTATATATCTAATTAGTATTTTTTATATAAATTTTTTTTTAAGAGTATAAGAATTTAACCATTGTTTATAATTAAATTATAAGTTCTAGCATGCGTCACTTAAGGATTGAACAAGATTTATTAAGAAAAAATAATTTCTTCTCAAATTGTAATTTAATTTTTAATTTTTTAATTTTCTCATCTTTTCATGATTTTTAGTCTCCATTATTTTGCTTCTTGAAGATTCTTAGCTAAATTTTTTCCCTTGCACAAATGTTGTTTAGTAGTAACGTGTTAGGTATGTGTAGTGAAATGATCTATATGTAAATATTTATTCAATTTATAACAAAATATGATATGAGTATAATCAAACCCGAAATGGAATCGGAGGTTTGATTATGAGTTTGGTTCCAATAATTACAAGGACCCAAATGATTTCATTTAGAAAATACCCGAAGTACAATGGGAAGTTTCGGGGTATTAAAATACCCGGATCGACCCACCCGAAGCCCAAACTTAGATATATCATATATTTCAGCCTTTTAAAATTTTCTCCCTCTATAATATACTAATTCTCACACCAAAAAGAAACGGGAGAGAGTTCCCTACCCCATTTTCAGGTCATCGGAGCAACGAAGAAGCTCACTCCGACGACCCCATTTTTTATTGTATTATCACCCTGCAAAGAATTTGTTCCATACTTTTCTATTAAATGATTAATTTAACATCCATTTTTTATGGTATTTGGGTTCTTGATTTTTAATTTTTGTAGAAAAGTGTACCTGCGTAGGATATTCGTGCAAAATCCTACTGCCTAATTGAGAGATTGCCGACTTGCTAGGTTATTTTCCCTTTGCTAAAAGCTTAGGTAAACACAAAGCTGTGGAAATTTTCATAGCTTCTTAGTAGCTCTCTTCCAATTTTCCTGGTATAATCTTCAAATCTCACTGCACTTGTGTTTCTATTGACGAGTATGCATCCAAAATTCAGGTAAAAAATATCGAGTAATTGTAATGCTATAGTGTCATCCTGGAGTCTATTCGAGAAATCGAGAACTTGCTCATGTTCCTTTTGTTATGGTCAAAGCCTAGGCAATGTAATATTGTACTAATTTTAAGTGAAAGATTCGTCAAGTAATGTTCATGAAAATAATATTAAACCCATATTTGGTAAGAATTAAAATCTAAATTTTAGTACGAGTCAACAATTAATTTTAACTGCATATATTTATGAGATCCATAACTTCTCAACTATAAAAAATTATTAAAAATCTAATTTTAATCTCCAATGGGCTAAATTCTAATACTTGCATGATATTGTCATTCAGTCCATTGGTCACGATCTCGAAAATCGTAACAAGAATTCATTGTATCTAGTTTCAAATTTTATGTACTAGATACATGGGAAATTTTGATAGATTGTAGCAAGTTTATTCAACTAGTATATGGTAAGTAAATATGTAAATATATGCTTAGAATTTTGTAGGAGTAATTTTTGGAAAATAATAGGGAAATTTATGGATTGGCTGATGAAATTGCTGAAAAAGCAACTTATTAATTACGACTTTGGCATATTTCTCCAGTATGATCCCTAATACATTGACCTCTCGCAGACCATGTCCAAATCTAATTTGACTTTTCATTAAAGGCCTTACAAGTACAATTTATGTAAGGGAAAACAATCGCGTTACTTGTACATGGGGACAAGTACGCAACTTTTCCTTTTTGTTTGATGGTTTCATTTTTAATAAAAGAAAAGGTTTTAGCGTATCTAATTGCTAGGGGAAAATATTTTTTTCATTGAATTTAATGTTTAGTTTTTATCATTTATATCCTAAAAGACATAAATACCTCAAAAATTGATGTTTGTAGAATTAAATGAACAAAAAAGGTCGAGGTGCAGTTGTTTGAAAACAAAGTTGAAGAAATAAGCGTAAAAGTCACTTTATATCTTCTATATATTAAAAGTGGCTATGTAACGGAATTTCTTGTTTTTAACGGAAAAACTAACAGAATTTGTTGTTTTAACGGACTATGTAACGGAATTTCTTGTTTTAAACGGGCAGTCGCACCTTCCTTCAGTGTTCTTATCATAACTTTGTATTCTGATATCCGATTGAGGCGATTCAAAATGCGTTGGAAAGCTCATCTGGCTACAATTTTGATTCAGACATCATTCTCCAATTCGATCACTTTCTATGCCAAAAATAGGTCTCAATATGAGACTAAAACATCGGAACATTGATTTGTGATCATCTTTTGACTAAATTTGATTCCATTGACGTCTTCCTTTATCCAATTGACTCTGAGCACTCTCAAATCTTCATCGTGAGGTTTGACACAACTTTTAAGTATTTACATTTTAGTCCCCGAACTTTGGATCCCTTACAATTTAGCTCTTTCTCCAAATTTGTCAACTTTTGTTTATTTTCTTCAATCTCATCAACTTACATCACAACATCAAAATCACACATCTAATTATTTAACAATTACATAAACATTACATCATTAATTATTTAATTAATCAAAAAAATTACATCTTTATTAATAACAAATTAATTATTAAACAAAACTATTAAATATAAACTAGGCAAACGTGCATTGCACGTTGCTTGCACCTAGTATATATATATATTAGTAATAAGTTAGCATTTGTTTGGTAGGGATTAAAAATCAATTTTTGGTAGATTTTGATAAAAGTTGATGAAATGTGTGATTGAAAAGTTGTGGATTCCATAAACTACGTGGTTAAAATTAATTATTGACTTCGACTTAGGATAAAATCTAAATTTTCAAAACGGGCATAATCTTATACTAATTATTATAATTGCACAATGAATACCAACAATCATTAATGTTCAAATCTAATCTACGGTATTGTCATTATTTGTCTAAAAGCTATAACTCAGGCAGGGACGGATCCAGGATCGAGGTAAGGGGGGGCTAATACGTTAAAAAAAATAATTTTACACATGAATTTTTTAAAAAAAAAATTTTTACAAATTTTTTTTTTTTTTTTCTAACCAAAAATTTTTTTTTTGGGGGGAGGGGGGCTACAGCCCCCCCTAAATCCGTCCCTGAACTCAGGCACCAATGACGGCAACTAGGCGGAGCAAGACTAGGTCGACAATTACCATTTTCGTCTCATCAGAGACTTTGAGACTTGAAACAGGTCAAAAAAGTTTCCATTTAACGTCCCGTTTAATATTATCAAAAATTAATCTTGAAAATTCACTCCAAGTCCAGTCCAGTTGAGCACATTGACTTGAACATAAGATTTTCAATTTTTATACCAATTGATGTAGGTATTGTCATAACTTTGCTTAAAAGTTATATCAAGCTCGAGATTCCAGCATCGGATTCATCCCCAATTCCTCATTTCAAGCATGCTCTTACATTTATCTTACCTAAATTGTCATAGTCTTCGTATGTCTAGCTTTAAGACAATATAATTTATTATTCAATTTAAAAGTGATTAGAATTTAAAATGAAATACCTTTTCATGACGTTCTAATGAAGATTTAAATAATCTCTCATTATTAGAGACTAACTTCCGTTTTATTAAAAGTTAAATATCGACTTACTATTCGAATAATAAGTTGGATGTTGACAATATGGTTTTACGTAATCTATTAATCCCATAAATGTGGACAATGATGCTTAGGGGTGAACATTTTAATCGGAACCGAACCTTCAAAATCAGAGGTTATGGTTCAATTAAAAAAATAAAAAATAAATAAAGAATCGAAATCGAGAATCGATTGAGTACCTAAACAATTCTTGGTTCTTGAACCGCAACCATGGATATCCCATTAATATAATGTGGGCTGTCTGAATTAAAACCATCACTGTTTGCAGAAGTTGCATCCTCTTAATTACAAAGAAAAATGCTATTCATTCACAGTGGAGATGCATCCCCAATATATATGGATGTAAATGATTGGTTAAATGATAGGTGAAATTAAATGACTTATTTAATTTCACCTATCATTTAATGACACATTAACGCCACATAGACTGAGGATACATTCCCACTGGAGATGAATAGCATTTCTCAATTACAAATCACCATTTGTATATTTGATGCTTTTTGGGAGACAGAACCGGGAAGTGGCTTGTCCTGTTCCGAGCCTTCTTGCAATGGACTGTAGGACTACGTGGCTCTGATTTTGGTTTCCCTTTCTCTCTTTGAAACATATGAGCCTAGAAATGATAAATGCTGAGCAATTAGATAAGAAACAAATGGGAACCCTTAAACCACCTCGTCTAAAAGTTTAAGTTATGATAGATGGGCATTCAACATGCCCTTGACATGCTCGTTAAATTCGAAGAAGAGCACAATTTTCATAAACAACTAGGAACTCAAGGCACGTGTTGTTCTGTTGTGCCCTACCCCATCACACTGCCTAGAATCACAATTCATTTTGTCGATGAACTTCCAGTAGTGAAGGTCGTGGTAGTGGTTAGAATAGGTTGTTTGTTTGCCTCCTTCCTCCCATTCATTTTGGGTCATCCTAACTTCTTCGTATACATAGGAGGTGTCAATGGATTAAGTTCCAGATTTGACCATGTATCATGTATGTGGAACTATGATTGGGAAAATCGTAGGTGTGTACGTTCGAACGCATACTTCATTCTCGTGAACTTCATCAATCTGTGACCACCTCTACATTTTGTTGTAAATAATCACCGATATCATGATCTATTTCACCACCTTTCCACCATTCCATCTACTACCAGGACGGAGCATCATTCACAAGTATACTCACCCATCTCCTCTTAACCTCATTTTGTGCACTAATCACGAGATCATCAATCATGGGTTCTTTATACGGTTAAGTACTACCACATATATCTCCACTAATCTGTGCCCTCTGATGTCTTTCAACATCTTCTTCACATTTGATTCACTCTGTAACCTAGTCAAAACACGACCCGAACTACCTATCTGCCTCCTATAGTAGATGTTCAGATGTCCACAATATCCACATACATATTAAAATGGTTCAAACCAATTCCTATTGAAGTAAGAAGGCTTCACATAATCCAAGAACATCATTGTACCATGTTCATATTTTACATTATTTGACTTATCGAAAAAAATGCTCACTGTGAATTGCCATTGTGAAGTAGGCCATATATTCAGCAGCATGTTCGTGAAAATAAATTATTATTAGAACTATATCAAAACCTACAGCAATCAACATGCATGCACATGAGAAACAAAAAATCGAACAATAGCAGGTAACAAATTTTTGGTAGTGATTGATTTTGAGAGGAAAAACAACACTAACCATATATATTGAGGAACTTCATCTTCAAAATCTCGTATTGTAGGAGCAAAGATACTGATGAATTTAGCTAAGAATCTTCAAACAGCAAAATTGTTGATGTCGAAAATTGTATAAACAAAATTCAAGCCAACTTAAAGTGTAAATAATGAATTTTATTGATAATTACTTGCCAACTACAAGTGTTTTTTTTTTTAATCAAAAAGAGATATTTGAAACATGAAATTGTTGGGCTTCTTCCCCCTCCTTTCCCTAAGGATATTGTCCTCCTTTTTATAGGAAATGATGAGCATGTATCTTTCATATTTTTGTCTTGTCAACAACAGTATCGAGTTGGGAACATGTACCAATGGCTCAAGTCCTGATTGGTTGCTGTCAAATCAACTTACAGTATCGAATTGGGAAGTTATGCCAATGGCATATCCCCATTGGTTGCTGAGGCCGGCTCCATTAGGTTATCATGAAGCCGACCTTAAATGGGGTCCCCAATAATTAATGAACTGATTAGAAAATGAAGCTATAGTATATGATTGGTAGAATTGGTGGGCCTTGACGTAAATCCTTCCGAATGTCATTAATTGATTGAATGTTTTGACAGTGTGTAAGGAATCTACAATTATTATGTCCTCTCAAGCCACGACGGTCCTAAGTGCGAGCTAACCTTGCAGATTCGACCTTAATTTAACATGAGCTAAGTGCATATAGCAAACGGATTTAATTAGGTCACAAGTCGGATGTCAACAAAAATAACGGAGACTAAAAATCACGAAAAGAGGAGAAAATTAAAATATCAAAAATTAATATACAATTTTAGAAGAAATTATTTTTTCTTAATAAATTTTTTTCGATCATTAAGAGTGACGCATGCTAGAGCCTATAATTTAATTACGAAAAATACTTAAATTCTTCTACTCTTAAACCAAACTTATATAAAAAATACTAATTAGATATAAACTATATAGTATCAAGAAATTGCAGTCCACATATTAAACTCGTTCTCTTCAAATAAAAAAGAAAAAAATTATATTTCAAACGAGAATCTCAAACTCAAGATAACCAAAAAGGTACACGACATCTCAAATTATGAATATATTTAGTTCAATTGCCACATGTTATAAAAAAAAATTACTTAAATTTGTAAACAATACAAAACTGTAAAAAGCTCGAATGGTAAAAAATGAATATTTTGATTCATCAATTTACATCTCAATCTAATTTGAACTTTTTGATTCATAAAGAGCCTAAAATTGTAAAGATTTACATGTACTAGAATAATCTGATGTCAGGCGATGTTCAAAAAAGTAGAAGCTAATCTTGATTTTGTAGGGTTAGAATCTAAAATTTTAGAATAATTACTACCAAATTAGGATTTTTAGATATTTTTTTACCCAACTTATAAATTTTATATAATTTTTTTTAAAAAATAAAATAATAATAATAATAATCGGTTCCACTCGAGTACTCACGGTTCTGGTTTAGGAATAAAGAATCGAATTGAACCCAATCGATTATTGATTCTAGGTTCAGGTTCCTAATTTTATTTTTTGCGAACCAGACAGGAACCTCTGATCCCGATTCTATTTTAGTTCGAGAATAGCAACAAATGAATTCAATATCAATGTGCAACAATTTCAACCACCTTCTTCCATGGGTCGTGACTCAGCATATACCAAATATTTAAGCACATCGATATAGAGATTACTCAGCATGATCATCCTCAAGTAACAATTACATGCTTGATGATAAGTCTACCGGATGCTTCATAATGTGCATGATGAGCATAAACTAGATGTAACAATAAGATATTTATAGGCCCCGTCCTCAGAATTATGAGTCCCAAGGAGAAAAATTGTTTAGCGACTCTTAAATATAAATGAAATGAACACTTTTATAATAAATACCTTATTTTTAACTTTTATAAAAATTAATTTATAAATTTTAAAGAAACTTTATAAGGTTAGCAAAAAAAAATATAGGGAATATTTATTTATTTTTGCATTGACTTTTTTCTAAATTTTGGTAGATAAAAAAAAGGGGGAGATTTCATAACTAAGAGACTTAGTTTTACCAATTTTAAATTTAAGAAATTATATTTAAATTTTCAAATCTCAGAGTTTTTTAAATTTTATTTATAAATTAATTAATTAAACATATATTTTATTAATTAAATATATTAAGGTCACAATTTCTTATAATTTGGTCACAGATTCCATATAATTGATGACAAATTACAATTTTTATGTCACAAATTATTTTACAATTACAATTTAAAAATTTTATAGGTTACAATTTATTCATCGGTCACAAATCTATCAATTTAATTAGGGTGTGTTTGTCATCCTTTAAAATTAAATTGTTTACTACAGTATCATTTCTCCACCACACATTCACATAATAAAATATTTCACACGTAAACCGATAAAGTTTCTTTAAATTTTAACCACACATTCTCCAAAAAATATTATTCAAAACTCTATTCTTTCTCCCATAATGGGAGGCAAACAGGGTTAGTGTCATATTATATTTAGGCCACAAACAGAAATTTCATATGTTACAAATTATTTTATGGCACAATTTAGAAATTAGATAAGTCACAATTTGTTCATCGGTCATAAATAAAAAATTTATACATTACAATTTATTTATCGGTTACAAATCACAAATATTATAAATCACGACTTAGTAGACAGTCATAAATTGTTAAATTATCGGTTACAAATTAAAATTTTTTAGGTCACACGTTATTTCTTGACCACAATTTATTTTTTTCATTGATCACATATAATTTATTAGTCACAGATTAACTAATTTAATGCTCACAATCAACCAAATAATTTGTGACCACAACCAACACATGTGACCACCACCGCATCACTACCTCCAGTAGCACTACCGCCACTTTCGTCGCTAGAACCACCTCACGACAGCAATACAACCACCTCAAACTAATCAACACATCATCACGCCATTCCACCACCACAACGACAAACTCATCGTCGTCGCAACCACCACCACTATCGTTGTCGATGTCGATGTCGCTGTCGCCACCAAAACCACAACCACTTTCAAAAATACTCCAGTAGCCAAAACCCCCCACTACAGCCCATACCCAGCCTACCTCATTAGTTGACCCATATTCAACATTGCATCTTCCTCCTCCAAACCCCACAGCAACTACCATTGCCGCCACCACAATCCCCAGTCGTGAACTACCACTGCCTCCCACTGACAGCCATCATCGTCAGCACCACCAATCCCTTCAAACCACAACATCGTCTTTTTCATTCCTCGCCACAGCCCTCACCACAACCAACATCATTGAACTGCCACCACCATGCGATGCTTTGCAGATCGCTACAGGGATGAAGCCATCGCAGCGACTATGCAATAGATTGATAGGGTACGAGTGAAGGCAGGCAGATCGTTGCCGGATGGCAATGTGTGATCTTGAGCACCGATGCTCCGGTGTCTTCTCGTCTGGCGGCGACAATGAGGTAAAGAGAAGGGGAGGTAGAGTAGAGAGAGTGTGGGATAGAGAGAGGAAAGGAGAGAAAACGGGCGACAGTGGGGTAGAGTAGAGAGAGGGAGGGATAGAGAGAGAAAATAGAAAATGCTGAAGATGAAATAATTAGGGTTTTTGTTTGTATGGTTAGGTAGAATGAATATGTATATTTAATATTATAATATAATTATTAATAATTTAAAATTCTGGTATGATGTAATTTCCACACAAAAAATAGCACTAGGTAATAGTTTACTTGTATGTCCATTTTATTTCTTAAATCGAGAATGAAGGTTAAGTGTCCAAGTACTTTGGGCCTCTTATTTAGTCCTATTTTATTGTTTTGTTGTTACTTTTTAAAGGGCTAAATGATCAAATTCAAAGAAATATAAAAGAAAATTTTTATTAGGTTATTGGAATCCTTTTTTTTTTAGGCCCTTCAGATCTTGAGACCCAAGGCAATAGCTTAGTTTGCCTTGGGCTAAGGCCGGGCCTGGATATTTATATTAATGTACTCATTATCTTTATTTTGTAATCTACATCTCTGGACTGTGTATGATTTTATTTTAGGGCAACTTACAAAAATACCCTTAAAATTAAAAGTCTTTTGAAAAATCATATTAAACGTATTTTGAAGGTAAAAAATAATGTGTAAAATCAATTATCACACAGTAAAAAAAAAGTGACACTGAAAAAGTGACTCATTGTTACTTTTTAAAGTTAAGTGTCACTTTTTTAATTAAAAATGACATACAATGTCACTTTTATTAAAAATTGATGTTCATCACTAAAAAAAAGTGATAGAAATCAAGAAGGTGGCTAAAAAAAGTGATAAACAATGAAAAAAGTGATAGACAATAAAAAAGTGACAAATTTTTTTAAAAAGTGACGAATTCAAAAAAGTGGCACAAATTAAAAGAAGTTATACAGATTTAAAAAGTGACAGACAATAAAAAAAGTGACAAACAATCAAAAAGTTACAAATTTTTTTAAAAAAGTGACAAACACTCAAAATGACGAAATTAAAAAAAAAATGACGTGAAATTATCTTCAACACTCAACGGGATCACCACCGCAGATGGCGGCGGCTACCTGTGTTTTCACCACCCTTCACACTGCCTCCTCCGTACCCTCATTACATGCTCTTCTTTCTCCACTACCACAGAATTTAACATCAAATTTGTCCCGTCCAAACCCAAACTCAAATCGGAATCCAAATTACGACAAACCCCTGCTCCGAACTCGAAATCTCCTAAATCATTGAGTTCAGAACTTGGAGACCAGCCATTCATCCCATGGATTGTCAGCAATTAGAAAGGGAGCCTCACTCTCCAAACCACGCCTCCCGCGTGCCTCATTCAGGCCATGGCCCATGCTAATACTCAAAAAAAGAAGAAAAAAGATAACAACAACAACAATAATAATAATAGCATCGATAACAATTCTAACAGACCAAGCAGCCAGCTTCGATGGCTGAACTGAAGTACTCCAAGGCGGCTCGAAGATTCTATAATGAAAATTTCAGGGAGCAGCCACAACGGCTAGCGAAGGTGCTCGCACAATTTCATATAATTTGGTCACAAATTATAAATTAATTGGTCACAAATTATTTTTAGGCCACAATAAAAAATTTTATAGCTCACAAATTATTTCACAATAACAAATCGAAAATTTTATAGGTCACAATTTTTTCATCGGTCACAAATTTATAAAATTAATAAATCACGTATTATTCATTGATCACGAATCACAAATTTTATATATCACAAATTATTTTAACGTCATAATTCAAAAAATTTATAAGTTACAATTTGTTCATCGGTCACAAAAACGTCACAATATATTTATAGGTCATAAGTCACAAATATTATAAGTTACAAATTATCAAATTATCGGTGACAAATTAACAATTTTTTAGGCCACACATTATTTTTTGGCCACAATTTATCTTTTTCATTAGTCATAATTTGTTTATCGGTCACAAATTATTCAATTTAATAGTCACAAACAATCAAATAATCTGTGACCACGACAACACTTGTGACTACCACCAACAACATGGCAACCGAAACCCCATCGCTGGACCACCACCACCTCCACCTCCACACCCATCCTACAACCAATAAAATCCTCAACCCTACCATCATCATCGTCGACCACCTCAAACAAATTTTCAACTTCAAATCCACCAACACCACCACATAGTCACCACAACCACCAACAAAACTGCCTCCCAAACCACTGCACCAACAAGATCCAACACTATCGCCTGAACACCATATCGCCTCCCAAAAATCAACAAAATCGTCGTCCAAAAATCAATAAAATCACCGCCCAACCATCGCTGCCCAAACACCAAATCGCAAGCAACAAAATCTGACAGCCTCCACCAACGCCACCACCACATAAACCGCTGCCTCGACTTTCCCTCAACAAACTGCCACATGTACCACGCCCCAACTGACTTGTACGGCTTCCACTTCTCACACAACTGCTCCATCTGTGAAGGCCTAGGCAAATCCTCCAAACTGTACAACAACTGCACACCTTTCCTAACCCCTAAATCACTCACATGCAACACATCCAGCCGGTACAGTGAAAATATCATGAACATGTGGACTCACCAGGAACCTATCCCTTTCACCATTGAAAGCATCGTGAACAGTGACATGTCATCCATTTTCACCACTGATTCATCTAACAGAATCCCGGAATTATACTTATTAGTGAGGTCATCTAAATAGCCAGCATTGCGCCCAGAAATCCCGATTTACTTGAGCTGTTGCGCAGAGAAGGTAGAGAGAGAGAGAGAGAGAGAGAAAGAGAGATGAGGAAAATTAAAATGAAATTGATTAGGGTTTGGGATGAAAATTGTACAATTAATATTTAATATTTAAAATAAAATGTTTGATTTTTGAAAATTTAAACATTTGATCTGATTTTTTAAATTGAATCTTTAAAAATCTGGTTTTGTATAATTTCCTCATTATTCAATTTAGTTAATTTAAGAGGGTATTGGACCTAATTTTCCCTATTTTTAATTGGGCAATTTACAAAAATACCCTTAAAATTAAACATTTTTTGAAAAATCATGTGAAAAGTATTTTGGAAGTAAAAAATACTGTGTAAAATTAAGTGTTGCTTTTCAAAGTTAAGTGTGACATACAACTTTTATTAAAAAGTGACATAATTTTCAAGAAAGTGATAGAAAAAAAGTGATAAACGTTAAAAAAAGTGACAAAAAAAATAAAAAAGTAACAAAAATTTCAGAAAAGTGGTAAAAAAAAAGTCAAACACTCAAAAAAGTGATAAAATTAAAAAAAGTGACAAACATTAAAAAAATGATAAAAACACCAATCGATAACTTATATTTGTCACTCTAAAAGTGACAGAATTTTCAAAAAAGTAGCAAAGAATAAAAAAGTGTCAAAAAAATGACTATTGAAAAAAGTGACAAACTCTTACAAAATAGCAATAAAAACCTACGTTTGTCTTTCAAAAAAGTGATAGAAATTTTAAAAGAGTAATAAATACTAATAAAAAAAATCAAATACAAAAAGTGACAAAACACCAATTAAAACCTTGGAATGAATACAAGGACGATTGATTTTCTTCTAAATTTTGTTTATTTATGATTATGTTTCACTTTTATTAACTAAATATAGAACATAACTTCATTTTAAGAAAATATAGAATTTTGGAGAATCGAAGAGACTTGAACGAAGAAATTAATATACTTGCACGAAATTTACTCCATCATCATCCTTGTTTTCAAAGAGCTGGGATGCAAAAACTAGTGCAGTAGTATTTCATAGGATGAAAACCAATTCAATACAAATAATATTCAACCACAATTGAAAAGTAAAACAAGTATATAATTAACATAAATTATAGGAAAATCGTCTTCACTAAAAAAAATTGACAACAACCCATTTATCAAAATTCTTCCAAATTCCCATCAGAACTATCACTTAGAGTTCATCCTCCATTCTCAAGTACTCCCCAATATCAGCATGGCGATGCACCACAATCCCATTCGGATCCATTGACACCAATTTCTCCAGCTTGATGTTTGTGGCCATTTGACTGATGATTCCAATGCGTAGAGGCCCCGGTTCTTGAGGCGCAAGCGTCAAGTCTTCCTAATAGGGTTTTCCATCATAATTTTTTGCCGATTGTTTCCCACAAATTTGTAAAGCTTGTCAAAAATTAGTGTTTCTCCTTCTCATCCAGCGACCTCATGGTGGAGAGGTAGTTGCTCAAATAACTCAAATATTCTTATTTTTTAAGGGTATTGGGCCTAATTTTTTTTTTTTTTTTTTTTATTTATGTTCTTTGAACTAGTTTTCTTTCGTTATTAATAAAACAAGTCACTTATTGTGGTCAATTTATCCAAAAACATAAAAACTGGATTTAACTTTTATTTGATATTATTCATTATATAATTATTGGGTAACATCATATCTTTCACACGAGATATCAAAGATGCGAAAGATATATGATTTCAAGCTTTGCTTTTTAGGTATAATATTAGCTTTATGAAAATTACCAATTTTTAAAATTAAATTATGAAAAAAAAAACTTTTACAATACCTGTAAAAAACGTAAAAATAACGTACAATGCACTTTTGACATGGCTAGTGTATTTAAATAAGGTATCGATTGTGCGGTGAGATTTTATTTTAAAACGTCGATCCTGTTAAAAAGAATAGTTCAAGTGCTTATACATTTATTATTATATTTATATTCAATTCAGGTTAGTTTATCCTTGACTCATGCAAGAGGGTAGCTGGCTCGTTTGAAAACATTAATATTAGAATTTGACTCGCTAGTCACCCGAATTTTTTGCAAGTTCAAATACCATATTGATTCATAGAGTTGTATCTTGAGATTTCAATATTGTTAAGATAAATTGTTCAAACTCTTATATAATAATTATTGTTTTACGTGAAACTTTACTCTTAATATGTAAAAATAATTATGATGGTAAAATGAGTAAAAAAAAAGATTTTACAATTATTCTCATTTAAATATCAAAACTGAAATTGCGAATTACCTTTAAAATATAATTGAATAAAATAACATATAAGAGATGACGATAAGTAAACATTTATTTTTAAGTTTTAAGTTTTTCCAAGTGTCAGTAGCGAAACGTAACTTATATCTTAATACCAAGGTTCTAGAAGGCATGAGACGTTGCAAGGTCAAGCCTTAAACCTTACGAGCCTAGACGTAATAAGGCATTTTTCTATTTTAAATATTATTTTAGTTTTTTACTATGTTCATGGGCTAAGTTTGGGCTAAGTTTAGTTTTTGTTGGATTTATCTCCTAGCAACTAAGCATTTTGTTGGCCTGATTTCACAATAAGTAAAGGGAAAAATTCACTTTCCCTACTTTATCTTTACCCTATTTCAAAAATAACAAAACAACTTTTACATTTCAAAAATCAGATTTTTTGACCTATATATACACACATTTATAAATATTTATTTATTTATTTAAATATATAAAAAGATATAAATAAATAAATAAATATATAATATATATATAAAATTAACCCACCCCCACCACCACCACGCCGGCGACTGCTCCGGCGACCACTCCGGCGACGTCTCCGATTCCGACGACTTCTCCGGCGATCACTCCGATTCCGGTGACTATTCCGGTGACTGTTCCGGCGACTGCTCCGATTCCGACGACTATTCCGATGACATGAATTTTTGTGATCGGTCACAGCCTGTGTCACGCCAGTGTCACAAGTCACATCCTGTGTCACAAATTGTGTCAAAAGTCACAAATTGTGTCACAGCCAAGGTCACAGGTCATAATCGACCACAAACGGTCACAACCCCCATCCCATGCGCATCCCACTTACAACCAACGCACCACCGCCATGACCACCACTATCATCACCAACCCTCACCGCCAATGCCACCACCAGCAACTCCACCACAACCATCAGATAAAACGTCAGCTCCAGCATCCTCGTTCACCTCCAGCTTCACTACAGCCGTCACCCACTCCTTCAAATCACTCTCTGTGTGCAGTTCCACTGCCTGTAAAATCTCTGCATTCGACATTGTATAGTCCTTCTTATCCTGACTTACTGTCTGTGAGAATATGAAGCCTACTCTCTTCATCCCCAGCCCCAATGCAATGGCCTCAACCAACTTCTCCTCATCTGGATCGCGGAAAAGAATTAAATTCTCCTCCGTACCTTGTTGGGGCGGCTCGTAAATAAAATTCACCTCCACTTTCCCCTCCGGAGAGACCGTCCCATACATAAGCCCGCCTCGCTTTACAGCAAAAGCAAGGGTTTCATTCACATAATTCTGGAAAGCATTCGCCGAATCACGATCAAACGAAACAAGCTCACAATGCGGGTTTTCCTGTTGAGTGACTCGCATCTGCTTCGCAATCAAATCATCGACGGTCATCTTCCTGCCGAAAGACCCAGCCGGGTTGAACACCGGCCCCGCAACCGACCGTTCCCCCTCATAAGCTAGATAAACTACAGATCCATGCCCAATGTTAAGAGCTGAGATACGGGTATTAGGATCCAACATGTCAGTGAACCGGGTTATTTCATCTAGTGTTTTGGCCAGAAGAAGATTTTGATTAGTCGACAGAGTTTGGGAATGGGTCGGAACCCGGAGCTGCGACTCGATTGCAGACCTGAGTTGGCCGACGGTGGCTTGCGGGTTGTCGACGGTGGCTTTTCCGGCAGCGATTTCGCTGCCAGCAGCTAGGGGAGGGGAGGGGAGAGGAGGGGAGGGGGCGGCCATAGGCGAAGACGGGCGGCGACGGCGAGAGAGAGGAGAGTGCCGGGCGAAAATGGATGAAGAGAGAGAAAGAGAGGAGAGTGCCGGGCGAAAATGGATGGAGAGAGAGAGAGGAGAGTGTGATTTTAATTAGGTTTTGGTGGTTACGTTTGTTTTATAAATATTTAGTTATTTTGTAAATTAATTTTTATAATATTATTATTAACATTAATTAAATATAAAAAACCTATATCTATATATAAAATATCTGATTTTTGAAACTTAAACCTTAAAATCTGATTTTGGAATTTGAATCTCCAAAAGTAGGGAATTGGATAATTTTCACATAAGTAAATACTACTTACTAAACAAAAAGGCGCATAACGACCCTTTTGGAACACTAATTCATATTATTATGGCTCGACTAAATCAAGAAAAAATATGGTTATTAGTATATGTAGACATTGGACAAAATAATGTTATTTATACAAAATGAATGATAAGTTGTACGTCTAGTGCTATCAAGAACCAAATATGGCTCATACATAATTCTATCAATGCACGTCTATGCCAACTGATATGAATGAAAAATATATATTTTTTCCTCCTTATTTTATGCGCTCGTATGTTTATTTTGTGCCAAAATATACTCATTACGTTTTATATTTTGATTTAGGTGGCAATTCTATGGATATAGCGTAATTTGGAATAACGTAATTTGGAAGAAATAAGCGAACAATGGTCAAAAGGAAAGAAAACGAAGTTTGGGGATCGAAATGCAAATACACAAAAGTTGTGTCAAACCAAACGATGAAGATTTGAGAGTCAATTGGTTGAAAGAAGACGTCAAAGGGATGAAATATTGTCAAAATATGATCACACATCAATTTTCAATTGAAAAATTATACACCAGTTTTCAGCCTCATATTGAGACCCATGTTTGACATGGTAAACAATCGAATTGGAAGATGATATCTAAAGCAAAGTTGTAACTCTTTGAGTTAGCTTTTCAACTCATCTTGAATCGCCTCAATCGGATATCGAAAGAGAACGTTATGTCAAAAAATACTTAGAGCTGTTCACCTGCCGAAAATTAGGCGAGGCGCGCGCCCCAGACCAAAAATGCCTTGCCTGAGGCTTCCAAACCCCCTAAGGCGCGCGCCTCAAGGCTAAAAAGGGAAAAGATCCAATTTTTCTTATTTTTATTTAATTACTTATGGAAACTTTTTGAACGCGTTTTTCTTGACCTAAATTCGACCAGAAGACACCAGAACGCCTCCAACCTATTTTTTCTCTGTTTTTCTTAGATCTATCATATGTAACTAACTCTTGGTGCCTGATTGAAGGATACCGAAGCCTTGGAAAAGATTATAACTGTGAGATCCACCTATTTTCATTGTTTAATTTATATTTTCAGTAATGAATATTCTTCTATGCATAGTTTTATAAATGACATGTTTGATTGCTAAGAGATCTATTAATTTTTTCATATATTACAATCTATAACTAAGTTAAATCTCAAATCCGTAATTATTTGAATCATTTAACTTGTGAAGCACTAGAATTTGATAATTTTTGCGATAAATGTTATTGAATTTTAAGAAGAATATTTAAATAGATTGAATGCAACTGCTGGTGTTTGTATTATCTAGTTCATCGATTTCTCTATTATTTAAAACTGTTATTAAATTGAATCTTTAGCGATGGTCTGAGATTATTTGATAATTATGGTTAATTAGAACGCTGGTTTCTGATTAACTAAAATTAAGGAGAAATAAGAATTTATTCCAACGATGAATATTGTGAATGTGGATTGATTATTTTCTGTGGATTGATGAATGGTTATAAATTTCCAATGGTGGAAGTTGACTTTGATCAAGACTCGTTTAATTGATTTAATACAACTCATTAATTTAAATTGTTACTTGTTATAAGATTGATTTCGTTATAAACAAAACTCCCCCAATCGTTATACAAAGCATAAATTGTTGAATTGCACACTTTTCGTGGGGTCGGCCCTTACTTCCATTACTACATTAGTTTTAGATGTTTAAGGACTATTTTTGGGTGCTTACGACAGCACACCACCAACCAATCAGGAATCATATTTCAAATTGACATTGGACTTTAAAGATCAGCACTAGAATTTGAAACAAATCGGATTTCAACATGTAGTATGCATGGCTTCGAGTTATGCTACATGTACACCTAGTTTACATATAATTTGACATCCATGTGAGTTGACAGAATTCTTTATGTTGATTTTAGCAACAATTTTGCCAAACAATGTCCAGATTTTGACACACAGGCAGACGTCAACAAGGGTGGCAAAAATGGGTGTACAAATGGCATAATCCCTTCTTTTATGGTGCTAAAAGACATTATCAATAGACACAAGTCATTGAAAATTTTATAGGTGAAAATCTCGCAAATAAAATTGGCAATAAATGAATCTATCCATTGGTCCTCTTCGATGACTTTTATTACAATGGCAACCGAACATCAATCATCTCGTTAGTGTTGAGATGTTGTGGTTGATAGCGATATAACGTTTCCAATGGTGATTTTAGTCAATGTTTGTGGATTTTTTAGTATCTGTGTCTACAAGTAATACAATGTATATAGAATCTAAAGTAGTTATCAAGATATGAGTACAAATGAGAAAAAAAAAAGACACCCCAGTTATATCAAAATCAAGAGCACTAAAATCCTAATATGTGTGCGTACATATCGCTCTTAGAGTACAAGAAGTGGATGAAATGTCCTGTTTTGACTGCAGCATATTAGTTGAGTGGCCAATCTTGTTCGAGTCAAGCGGGTGAACCCCTGTGGCCCTGTGATGGCTTTGCATGTTGACGTAGACAAGAGATTTTTAAACTTGAGCAAGAGTAGGATAATGATACGAAAGCATGAAAAGAGAAGTACAACAAGAGCAAGATGCGAATATGCGTCTCTCGTTGCAAAACCGAGAATGTCGACCTTGAAGTAAGTAATTTTTTCTTTATCATTTTTAGGGTTTTGGTTTCCTTGGAATTTCTTAGTGTGCATTTGATTGCGAGTATGAAATTTATATGGAAAGAAGATAAATTTTAGGCAATTCAATTGTTTAGAAATTATTTGCATGTAAATTATTAATTAAATATATTTGATTGATTTAGTTTTTAATCTAGAAAATATTATACTTATTCATTTTTTATTAGTGAGTAGATGAAAGAAAGGAGATTGATGAGAAAGAGAAAGAGAAAGAGAGAGTAAATTGCCTTAAAAATAAAAATCATATCTCCCTAAAAAAATATTTTCCTCACTTTCCAGAAAAATATGGTCATGTGACCGAAATTAGGAAAATATTTTTCGTTGAAAAAATGGCAATTAAACAGTACAAAAGTAGAAAAATAGTTAGAAAAAAACTCATTTTCCATGAAAATATTGATAATCAAACGCACACTTAGTTTCTCACATAACAAGATTCTTGTTGCGTAAAGTGAGAATGAGCAATAGAAAAATAAGAACAAGAACACATAAATTTACGAGAAGATTCAAGACGAAAAAAATATCACGAGTAGATGAGGATAAATCCATTATATTAAAAATGAGTACAAGAGATCAGTGATTTGACGACTACTCAAAATATAATACAATGAAATCCTAACATACATCTCGACCCGATCCCTAGCCCACTTAGAAAATTCTCATAATTTTGATTGAGAAAATTACCTAAAACCCTTATTTTCAAGATTACATTTCAAAAATAAGGAATGTGAAGTTTACAATTCAAAAATCAGGTGGTAAATACTAATTTTAAAATTAATTAAAATAAATTAATTACACCTACCCATTCTGGCACGCCGACACTTCTTTTACCCCATACCTGATTCAAACCCTCCCTCCCACCCACAAACACACACACTTTCTCTCTTTCCCAAAAATTAGGTCGGCACTCTCTTACCCAAAAATCAGATCGGCGACTTCTTCCCCACCCTTTAGATTCCACCCACCTACCACTTCTCTCGCCGAAGTTTCGCGAGACCAGTCGCCTACTGAGATTGAGGCATCTCCACACTCTTGCCAGCATCATTAGAAATCTAGCAACAAGTTGAAAGTTTCAAAGGGAGAACGAGAACGAAAAGGGAAAGATGCGACTGTTCCGGCGCACGGTCAGCATCAACCCCTTCCCCACCGGCGATCTTCTTTCCCCCTCCTGCCTCTCCGACTTCGTTGAAGTATACCGAGACCCTAACCTAAGCATACCCGACCCATTTTCCTCGGACCCCCTCTCCACTTTCCTCAGCCACTTCCTGTTACCTTCTGCGTCCACCCGTGTTATCCTGCAAAACCCGAGAGGACAGCAGAAACAAGGTTCTTCTGCAGCTGCTGAACTGGATGTTGAGAGGCTAAAAGTTGAACAGCAAAGATCTGTGTAAACGATCTAGCAGTGGAAGACAATATATGAAAATTTGCATCAGTTCTGTGTGAGTGAGCTTTTAGATGGTAATCATGTTGAAAGTACCAATGGTTGACATTTGTGTGGTGTTAGTGTACGACAAGTTCTGAAGATTTTAGGTATATTATGTGATTGTGATCCAATAGTTAATCTTTTATGAATTATATCTCTATTGAGTCCATTATGAGTTTATATTAAAAAAAAAAAAATCTAAAATTCCATCCATGATTTTCTTTTCTTTTTTTGGAACAATGAATGAATTACAAGACCCGAGATTGGGAGAAAAATAAAGGAATCATCAATCCAAAAAGAATCAATATTTTCTTATGTATTACTTAGCTAAATATTTATTGTATAAAAAGCCTGTGGGAGTTGTTGAAGAAAAGAGAAATGTTAAATATGCTGTATTGTTGGTGATTAAGATGACGGTGTTGAGGAATTTGTAAAAAACTGTTGTTTTAGTTTTAGTAAATATGTGGATGAACTTTGCATAATTGATGGGATTGTTGGTGATTTATTCACTGAAGTGATAACAGTGTGATTTGTAATGTCTGAAGTTGGAATTCTGTAAAAAGAGTGAAAGATGTTCTATAGTTTCTTGATAATGTTTGAAGTTTGAAATTATCAAGATATCAAATGGATTGGTCGTAAATTTGAGTTGAAGGTGGTAGGGTGATGCATTGGAGGTGATGGTGGTGATGAATGGTGGTGGATTGTGGTGCTGGTTCGTGGTGTAAGCGGATTTGTCCGTGGTGACCATTTGTGACCAAATATGCGTGTACTGTGACCAATTGTGACATGATCATATACGGTCACAATTAAGATTTGATTGGTCACAGACAGTTACACTTAACACAAATTTGGCCACATTTAGTCACATTGAATACACATTTGGTCACAATTAGTCACAGATGAAACCTGTCAGCGGCTTGATTATATAGAGCGACTTGACATTTTTTCGGTAATTTTTTTAGGAGGTGGAGGCAGGGATAGGGTGGTGGTAGGTGGATCCATGGGTTGGGAGTGTGATTTCCAATTTTTAATTTTCTAAAAATCTTGAAATCGTTGGAACAGTCGCTGGAGTGGCAATCGGAGCAGCCGTCGGACCGTCGCCGAAGCAGCTACCGGAGATGGAGGGAAGGTGGCGTAGTGGGGTGGGTGAGGTGTCATGTGTGTAAATAATTAATATATATTATAATTTTATTTAATATTTAATAAATTTATTTACCACCTAATTTTTGAAATAATTAGACAAATTTGTTAGTTTTGAAAAGTAATTCTTATATGTAGGTTTGTGTATTGTTCCCATTTTGATTTCACCACATATGTCGTACCGCAAGCTTTTGGGGCCGGGCCAAACAGAATATGGATTATTGTAATTCTTTTGATTGGTCTTTTATGTGGATTACGTGAAAATTGGAAGTGTGTTAAGAAGATTCTCTCAAGATGCTGGAGCATGGACATATTTGTTTAATTCTTATTTTTCTTGAATATATTGAGAAGTTACTTTCCAAAGTTAAATTATTTAGGGAATTTAGTTGGAAAATTATCTATTGACGCCTTTCATTACTGATTAACAACTTGTGAATAAATTGGAATAAATTTATCGACAAACTACTTATATTGCTATTATCAACGGTTTAGCGACTGTGAATAATATTACCAATTGACATTTCCATCCATCAATTATTTTCAACGACTTTTAATACTGTACGAACCTACCAATAATTATCTATGGAAAATGATTATCGGATTATCATCGTTTTCAAGATATGAATATAAATAAACAATTTTTTTTAAATTTTTTACCATTTATTCTACTAGAAATACCTTGATATGGGTCTCGGTTGGGCCAGAATATACAAAATGAAGGATTTAATCTTATCTAATCTTCTAATAAATTCCTCAAGCATGGAATAAAAACAATCTCCAAAGCTTTTCTTTCGTGAAACAAATCAAATCCAATTATTTCCAACTAAACGTCCAAAGGACCAAATATGAATCTTCTTCTCTTCCATGATTAAGTAAACTATGGTATATCGATTCGCAAGTTGCCTCTCGATATAGTCCCTCAATAGTGAAAAAGAATCCTTATTGGATCGAATGACAATTGTAAAGTGCCCGGCCGTCTCATCAAACAACACACTTGGGGGGTGGACAAAGCATGGATTATATTCTAAGTTAAACGAATCAAACTTTTAATGGAACTTTTTAGGTATTGTCTTTAGACAAAAAAAAAAAAAAACTAGGTAAAGGCCATCTCATCGCTAACAAAGTTGATTGGAGAGTTATTTATTATGTTCGTTTAAAGCTAGATATTGACTTGACCCGACCCCTCCACCACCATTCCTTTACCGTCAAAAAGCTTCTTCTATCCAACGTGAATTAAAAAAAGCTGACTTTATATGTATCACACCTATAAATTACGTGAAATAAGCATGACAGAGATAGTCCCACATGACCGACTCGACATCTATTATTTAATTGGATCGGGACTATTAAACTAAGCAATTACATTTTGGGCGTGGGTACGACCCACTAACCCACATGGCCCATTTGCGTTCTCATACATATACACGCAAGTTTATTGCTCACAAAAGGCATGAAATCTCTAATCCTAGTCAAACCATCTATCCCATCTCTTGTACTATTTTCTCTCTCGTCCGACTATTGACTTAATCGTAGGAGTGCAAACGATCGCCAAAATTTTTTCTCGATGGTAGCATTTGCACCCTAACGGAGTGTTCCAGTTGCTAGTGATGCTTACGTGGGGGGGAGTTGGTCGAGATTCTGTTGGCCACGTGTCCGTACAAAAATCGAGGTCGTCAACATGCAATTTAGATCCCATCCTTTGACGTTTTATACACCACAAAACTGATTTCTTCGCTTCAAAGATTTGAACACCATCAAAAAAAATTCTCATTAGAGGTGTTAATTTGAAATGGGCAACCCCAGGATCGGGCGTGGCTCTCCCTGCCACATCTTGCAGGGGCTGGCCTTTTTTTCTTCTTTCATTTTTTTAAAGAAAAATCTACGTTAAAAATAATAATCTTTTAAAAAATCTATCCATAAAAAGGGCAGTCTTCTACTTTATGTCTTACTTGAAAAGCTGTGAAGTAATGGAGGTATGCAACATATTTATTCGCTAGGGTAGGCAATGGACTCTCTGGACGTGTTTAATTTTTATATAATCTAGAGAAGCCGTGAATATGACATATATAAGTTTGTTTCTTCTATTTGATTTATAACTCGAGAATACATGTCAATCTAAAATATGATATAGTTGAATCTTCTTCTCTTCCTTGTAAGTGATTGACTAAACCATATATCGGTTTTGCAAGTTGCACTCTTTGCGTAGTCACTCAAGAGTGAAAGAATACCTTAGCATTGATAAAGAACACAATTTGTAGGATATAACATTGAAAATATTCTATATTAACTAATCAAGAGCTTGTTTGGTATTGATTAAAATTGAAAAACTCGTCGTTATTGTTGACTTTTATTAGACAAGTGAGACCCAATAACATCTATATTTTCAATTTTAATTGAATTTTAATCAATACCGAACAAGCTCCAAAATTTGAACGGGGTTCTAGGTGCTTTTGCTTTGACTAAACCCTTGTTTAGTTTAGCTAAAAAAAATTATATATTTAGTAGATTTTCATAAAAAGTTGATGAAATGAGTGATTGAAAAATTAATAAAAATTGTAGATTTCATAAAATGTGTGACTGAAAATGAATTTGAGAAAAAAAATTCATAAAATGAGGACCAAACATGAGGAGCTAAATATGAATAGGTTAAGATCTTACCAATTGTCCAATTGTTGAGTTGATTTGAGAATTGATTGTATAGTCGTTTAAAGCTAGATATTGACTTGCTCGACCCATCCCTCCACTCCACCACATTTCTTTATCAACCAAAAGCTTATCTTTTATTGACAAGTTGAATTAAAGGTGCTTTCTTTACATGCAATTGAGATCCCATCCTTGGATGTTCTTCTATTTATACACCACTATAATGAGCCCCCGTTTGATAGAAACTATAACATAGATTTTTATCGAATTTAAAGTTAACAATTAATTTTAATCACATATTTTCTGGGAATCATAACTTTTCAACCACGCATTTCATTAACTTTTATCAAAATCTTTTTAAAATATAATTTTAATTTCTATAAAAAAGGGCTCGTCATAATGAACACAAAATCATCGAGTTCACACCCTCAAAAACAGTGAAAACGTGGAGAATTTTTCTAGAAAAAAATAGTTAAATCTTGTATTTTGCTTGTTTTTCCTTCATATGTTGAAGGTTAACTTGCTTTTTCGATTGCGGTTCTATTTTGTTTAAATTAAAGTTATAAGAGTTCGTGCAAGTGGAAGTGGTGGTTTTAGTTAAAGGCATTATCTAATATTGCATTTGATTCTTCGTTATCAACTTGGTAGCACATGTATCAAGAATTAAAGAATCAATTCCACTTCTGCATTTACATTTTACTAATTGTATAGAAAGTACTAAAATTTTGGAAAATGATTCTAACCGTTTGGTGCACATTTTTGGAAAATGAATGCATTTTTACTGTTGATGTGATGGGAAATATGTGGTTAAAAAAGAAGGAAAAATTATTGATGTGATGGAAAATATTATTTTATTGAAGAATGTGTAGTTGAAAATGAGTAAAAAAATAAGAATGAAAAAATTAATATGGTTCAAACATGGCCTAACTTGGATCTAGTTTCTTTTCTAGCACATAGTATAGATATCAAGTTTTCTTAGTGACTAAGCAAATCCCAAGTGAAACTTGTCCACTTCTATCTCCCTCTTTATATGAGTTCTGATGTACACACAAGGTCGGTGACCAACTCAAAAACAGGGGCTTGATGTGGTTTTCATTCGGGCGTTGATTTGGATGGCCAACAATTCAAATCCAGGGCCGAGACGGCCCCCTGTTTTTGGGTTGGTCACCGACCCTTTTTCTTTAGCCGTTTTGCTCTTTATATAGAATTGACACGGTTAAATATATTCAGCACATCAATCTAGATTGAAAGAAAAAGGACGTGATATAACTTGTATTATGATTGTAGAATGATTCACGATCAAAGATAAAACACGAATTTTAAGACAAGTTATATCACTTTTCTTAAAGGTTTATTTGTCTCCACTACTTATGAATTATGGTGTATAATTGAATTGAGGTGAGGTGAATCACAATGAAGTTCAATTCTTTGTTGTTCATTTAATTGCGTTTCGTATTAACAAGTCTGAGTAAAAGAATGGGACAAAAGTTTTGTCATGATTTGCTAGAACAAATAAGCGATGCTTTTTGAAGAAAATTATTTATTTAGTAAGACCAAGTTGTGGAGGAATGGAAAGAGAAAAAGTAATCTATTTCGTTCTCTACCTTCGAATAATGACAAATCAATTTATTTGTACACAACTTTTACTAAATACCTTATTGAAATTGGAATGGACTCGACTTTTTCAACATTAAAAAAATTACCTAGTAATTTTTAATGTCATCTCTACAAAAACATGAGATTTCCGTAGTATTAAGCCTATATTTGGGCACCATTATTTGGTAAATATTGTATTTTCAATAGTATATTGATGGAGAATGTGGCTAAAAAATAAAAAAATAAAAAATTTTTTTGAGTTTACATGTATTATTATTTATTGAAAAATGTTTAATTAAAAAGAAGATAGGGAAAAATGTATTTTGAAAATAATGAAAATCAAATAAGCTCTTTGAGTTCAATCTAATAATCAGCCCCTGTTTGGTAAGGATTAAAATAAAAATTTAAATTTAAATCAAAGTCAACAATAAATTTTAACCACATATTTCATGAGTCTCACAACTTTTCAATCACATATTTCATTAACTTTTTATTAAAATCTACTAAAAATCTAATTTTAATCTCCACTAAATAGGAGCTCAATCTAATTTAGTTCAATAGTACTCGATATAATACACCTTTCAATATATCGCGACACAAAAGCATAGATATTTATAATAAAAGGCAAAAAAAAAATGTACTCATTTGTACATGGTCTATGTACTTGCACCATTTTTCTAAATGGCATAGACTATTCTCTTGGAGTTGGACCTGTTATACCTCCGATAAAGAAGCTTCAGATCATCGTCAACGTGGCAGCCAACCAGGCCCGCACTTAACGTCACCCCACACTCGTCGAAGCATCAAAGTGCCGAGGTGAAGTGGTCCATATATATGTCCGCCATTCAATCGAGGCGTCGAAGTGATGTACGCCGAAGTGATATTGGGGGGAACAACACCCAACACCCGATGCTAGGATATTATCACATTGTCTCGTCTCTATTAATCAGGAGATTTTTTATACAAAGATCTATCTAAAATGAAATCTTTATAAGATTGATTGATGTGACGTTTGTGCAGTAAATGTCAAAAAGCCAAGTTATGAATCTACTAGTCAGGAGCACTAAATGCGCACTCACCCAAGAATTAATTGATTGATACCTAGGAGGAGACAATTCGACTAACATATGAGGCTTCATGCCCTCCATCTAATGGCCCCAAATCCACCTTATTCCCTATATGTACTCACACTTAGTGCCTTTTTAAGGGTAATACAACTCCATACACAAAATAGATACTTTATCTTCTCCTTTCACCTTTTATCAATATTCCAATGGTTCTCGTCACATTAACGTTCTGCTTTTATTTCCATATCATTGACTGACTTGATCGTCGAGTATTCGTGGGTACTTCCATCATCACCGAAAAAAGCCACGAGTGGCTAACATTGTGTTCTAAGTGCGCAAGAAGGTATCTACAAGGAATTGTTAACTGTTGGTCACGTGAGACGTACATTTTCCAGGTACATGACCCTTTCTCCAACTCTTTAAATCACCCACTTCGTTTAATTTTCTTTCCTATTTGATTTCCAAAGGGAAAAAAGAAGAAAGAAAACGATAAATCTTCTTAATTCTACTACACCTCCACTTTCTACTCACCCTTGTTGAAGAAAACAAGGGGAAAATGGTGGGTTCCTCTTCTTTCTTTGCTTCATCCAATTTTTTTGCATATTTTGAAGCAACATATGCAAGTATGTATATATCTATCTTCTTCATAAATGGCTTGAACTTCATGGTGTTGATTCAGGAAGTAGAAAACCAGATGGGCACATGGGATGGCTATGTAGATTACAGGAACAGACCTGCACTAAAAGGGTTCCATGGTGGCATGCTGGCTGCCTCTTTTGTTTTGGGTAAATAAACCTTGATCACCTTCTCTTTATCGTTCCTAGGATACTAGAACACGCAATTTCAATCGTAAATGAAATAGAAACTCGCAAACAATTTGAGCTTTTGCCTTAAATTAAATTCAAATCTAAAAGTTACCAAAATGAGAATAAGATTCTCTGCTGGCCACAACGTCAATTAAATCTTAGAAAATGGTCACTTTCATACTGAACCTCTTCACTCATCTTGGATACATATGCTTTATTGTTTCTGAAGATTGCCCTCTTTCAAATCTTCCTTATTTCTTTAAGTAAAATTTGTCTCACGATTAAACAAATTTTCGAGTTCATTTGGATACACTTTTGCAATTCTTGGAAAACTCTACCATCCTACCCTAGTCCAAATTATTTTGAATTTGATCACAAGAATCTTGTTCAAGTTATAACCATTTTGGACCATCTTGAATGTCTCAATATTTAGTATATGAAAAAAAAAGGGAACCCTTTTATTCTTTCGTTTTCTCCTGATAAATTTCCCTAATGTAATTGGGACAGTTGTGGAGGTTTTGGAGAACTTGGCATATTTAGCAAATGCAAGCAACTTGGTGCTATACCTGTCTGAATACATGAATCTCTCACCCTCGGAATCAGCAAATTCAGTTACTAATTTCATGGGAACTGCCTTTCTTCTTGCCCTTCTTGGTGGCTTCTTGTCGGATGCTTTCTTCACCACTTATTATATCTACCTCATAAGTACGGTCATTGAATTCCTGGTAATAATAATCACAACCCTATTCTCACTTCTGATTTCATCTCATTTCTCGTATACGTTTGATATGTGGTATTGTATAGAACTCGACCGTTCATTACATTTCCCGACCTTATCAAACAAGCCATGATGTGTTTTGTGTGCTCGAATACAAGATTAAACGAAACTAAAGAAGTGAGATATTTGTCGAGAAGGCTAGTAATTTAGACTTATTATATTGTAAAATATTGAAAAGTATGTGAAATATTTCGAACTGAATTAATGAACTGCACATGGGATAGAATTTAATTTTGTGTTTCAGAAAATAAGTTGGAAAATGTGAAATTACGAAGTAATTATGCCTTCACACATTTTGATGCATACACGGATACACCCCTTTATTTTGTGTAATGCTCTATGTATAAATTGTGATGGTCTAATTGGCCTTATTATTTCACCACATCTCATTTGTCACATCACATGGAGATTATTCTTAACTAATACATATAGTCTCTGTTTAGTAGGGATTAAAATCTAAATTTTAATTTAAGTCAAAGTCAACAATTAATTTTAATCGACTCTCAATTTTCCAATCACATATTTTATTAATTATTATCAAAATTTACTAAAAAATTGATTTTAATCCCCACCAAAAATAGGCATAATATTTTATTTTTATTTTTTTTGAAGGGAAATGACAATTGAAAATTGAAATAGTTGCATATGTATATACATAGGCACAAAGTTTTCCTATGCTGGATATATTAAGATCGCGTAAATTTATTTGAATTTTTTTTACGACGAGCTATATAAAAATAATAGCTCACATTCAATAGTTAAATTTTTTAGAAGTATTTAATTTTGGTTTTGTAATTAATCAAAATATTTTTAAATTTTTATATATATTTCAATTTCTATAGAAAAAAAAAAAGTGACACTTGGGTCAAACTATTGTTCATAAGAGGGTGGAGAATTAATGCAAAAGTGCCTAAAATCTTCGATCATATCCCAAGTTCACAAGTCATCACGTGGCTACATATCCAAACAACACTTTAAAATCTCCTTTTATGGTTCATCTCTTCCTTCTCTGATTTTTTGTTTTCCTCAATTATTTGAAGATGACAAATATAATTTGCCCTACCAAGCAAACCATACAATATTATAAATTGTTATCTAACAAACTTTTAAGCACTATTGAATTGATTTTCTTGAAAATCACGTAGGGTTTCATTCAAAATAGGTCGTGATATAATATAATTAAAATCATAAAAGATAATATATTTTATATTTTTTGTTAAAGAATTTTGTGGGTCCCAAGCATTTCATACATACAATGTATGTAGTTACATATATTGAGAGATATTTGTGGACCCATACTTTTATGTGACATGTTAAGATAAAATCATACTTCATTTTCTCAATTATGTTGAAAATAGTTTGTTTTCTACATTAATATTTTGTCCCCTTATATGATAAGATTTCAAATGTCAAACAAACAGCTTATCACCACCGGTTTCCACACGTGGTTTTGTTTTTAAAAATATTAGAACGGGGTCGTAGTAATTTATTTATTTATATTCTTATTACACTTCGTTACATGTAGGTGAAATATTACACATGAAATTCCTATGTTGGATAGATAACATAGAATTTTGTCTTGTATTATTAAATCAATGAATAAGAAAGTGTTTAATATGTAATACTGCACTAGACCATACAATTTTCTTAATATTGTTTAGTACTGTATATGTTGATGGTTTATAATGGAACTCCTAATCAATTGTAAGAGTAAAATTCAAAGGCACATTCATATGGATGGGCCATTTGAATTTAGCCCAAATTGGGCCTAAAAACCTTGTGAAGGAAATCCTAATTCTTGATGGATGGAAAGAGCCCATGTGGTAAAGAGAACTAATTGTGCAAACATATTCTTGTAGTATTTTGATACAATAGGTTAGATTTCATAAATGAATTTTTTTTTTTATCAAATCACTCCCTTCTTTATAGAGTAATGTTATTCATTATTACTGGTATTGAGCATCAATCTAAGTGATAATTACATAACATTAAATGATAGATTCATTGAAATGTAAAGTCATATGACTCATTTAATTGAATATATAAAATGTAGCCACCTAAACAAGTAGCGTTATTCTTCTTTATAATGTCTAATTATATACTTACTGCACAATTTTATACAGTTCTAGATAGACATTGACATCATAATGAACACAGTTTTAACCAGTTAAGTTTTGTGTATTAAACTGCCGAGTGCTGTTCAATCCACATGCTATTAATACTTGAAACCTGTGATTATATATATGGAACAGGGCTTGGTAATACTCACAGTTCAAGCACATTCAGAAGCCCTAAAGCCACCAAAATGTATCCCTACTACCCCCAACATTCCATGCCAGAAAGTTCATGGTGCCAAAGCTACAATGCTTTTCTTAAGCCTCTATCTGGTGGCGCTCGGGGTCGGAGGTATAAAGGGATCTCTACCAGCCCATGGAGCTGAACAGTTCGACGAAAATATGCCTGAAGGAAGGAAGCAAAGATCAACTTTCTTCAACTACTATGTCTTTTGCCTTTCTTGTGGTGCTTTAATTGCTGTGACACTAGTGGTATGGATTGAAGACAATAAGGGGTGGGAATGGGGGCTTGGAATTTCCACTTTCACAATATTGTTGTCAATTCCAATCTTTTTATCTGGTTCAAGGTTTTACAGGAACAAGATACCTCAAGGAAGTCCACTTACAACTATATTTAAGGTAACATCATCGCCTTAGAAAATCGTACACTAAACCTCGCGTCTTTGGTAATACTTGTGGAGATTAGGCAATTAGCGATTTGACTGACCATCAATTGTCTTACTATGTCTTAACTGTGAGATGAGACGAACTTGCAATGTGTATTAGGACTCGTGTTATAAGATTTGACAATGTTTGTTTTACACGGGCTGTAAACCTATTGCAACCCTCCTCCTTTACCAGGACCTCAGAGTATGAAAGTAGTTATGAAACTCGAATATGATATGTCTGCATTGGATTAACTTAGCCCCTGTTTGGTGTAGATTAAACTAAGATAGATCTTGATAAAAGTTGATGAAATTTTTGGTTGAAAAGTTGTGGATCTGATAAAATGAATGGTTAAAATTAATTGTTGATATTTTAATCCAAACCAAACACGGGTTTAATTTTTTTTTTTTTTTTCCTCCATTTATGATCCTTAACACTACCTGATTATTTGCACAGGTCCTTATTTCTGCCTTACTGAATGCATTCATGCCGAGAAGTTCGAGCAATGTTGTGGTGAGTATGGTGACGAGCCCTTCTCCAATTCCCGACTCCAAGGAAGTAGTTGCGATAGAAAATGGCAGAGTTTTGGGGGCAAAGTTTGAAGCTCCATCTGAAAGTCTGAATTTCCTTAACAGAGCGGCTCTTGACAAACCAGTCAGTGAAACATTAAAGTGCTCAGTACAGCAAGTTGAAGAAGTTAAGGTTGTAATAAAAATCCTCCCCATTTTTGCCTGCACCATCATGCTCAATTGCTGCCTTGCTCAACTTTCCACATTTTCAGTCCAACAAGCTGCTACAATGAACACGAAGCTCGGCTCCCTAAAAATCCCCCCTGCTTCGCTCCCTGTTTTCCCCGTGATCTTCATTATGACACTCGCACCAGTCTACAATCACATCATAATCCCATTCACTCGTCGAATAACAAAAACCGAGACAGGCATCACTCACTTACAGCGCATTGGAGTCGGCCTAGTACTCTCCATCATAGCCATGGCTATAGCAGCTTTGGTTGAAATCAAGCGCAAGAAAGTGGCTACAGAATCAAAACTACTCGACTCAACCAAACCACTGCCCATTACATTCTTCTACATGGCTTTCCAGTACTTGTTTATTGGATCAGCGGACTTATTCACCTTAGCTGGGCTGCTCGAATTTTTCTTCACCGAAGCACCGTTTAACATGAGATCACTGGCTACTTCTCTATCTTGGGCATCATTGGCAATGGGATATTATCTTAGCACTGCAATTGTGTCATTAGTTAACAGTTTAACGGATGATTCGAAGCACAAACCATGGCTATCAGGTGCCAACTTGAATCAGTATCACTTGGAGAGATTTTACTGGGTACTGTGTGCTCTTAGTGGATTGAATTTCATGCATTATCTTTTCTGGGCTAGAAGATATGAGTATAGATCGAAAGGGAGAGGAAATGTATGAATGGAACTGGAAATTGAAGCCATTTTCGAGTTTCTTTGAATGACCTATAAACGTATCCAATGATTTGCTGGATTTTGAGGTCTTGAGGCTGGAAGGAACCAGCAAGAGGAAGGAAAGAAAAAGTTGCCTTCTGTTTCGAAATATGTTCTGATAAGTTGCGTTTTTCTTCCTTTTAAGTGAAAGGAGTTACGTTGCAAGTGATTTTGTTATAGTTAAAATAAGTAACTTATTTTTAATTCTGATTAATAAAAAGTTATTTATTCTAGACTTGTACATGCTCTATATCAAGCTAGCATATATCAGGCTATTTAAATAACAAATCCCTTCTCTTAATGTTGTGTCCACGATCATAAATGGATCTCGCCGTGATTTCCTTTGCAGTAAGCGAAGCCGACACTTTACATTTATTCAATTGATCCCCATAAAAATAAAAATGCTTAAGTAAAAAAATAAAAGGAAATGTTGAAATTATTACACATTTATCGAAAAATGGATATCAAATGGGGGATGTAATTGGTAGAGCGCTCGCTTAGTACGGGGATCGATACCCCACATCTCCATTCCTTTTTCTGCTCTTCTTGACTTTTTCGACCAGTTGTACCTTGTTCTATTCAACCAGTCAACGTCATTTAAATTCCTTATTCTGAGTTGTACCTAGCAATAGCATTTCCAATGGGTAACAAATGGATTAGAGACCACAATTCATTTATTTAGCTTTTTTTTTATACCAACCAGATTTACATAAATGCGACAAATAGTAATTATCAGTATCTTATTATGCAAAATTTGACATTTACAGACTACAATAATGTCAACTGACCTTTTTGTGTTTAATCAAATTAATGGAAATAGACAAAATTGTAACCAAGTGACCGACCGACCATCATGAAAAGCTAGCTTAAAAGACTGAGCCCCCTATGCTGCCAGCCAGGGCAACAGTGTCAGGGGGCCACCTGACCCCTTCTGTTGGGGGGAGGCCAAATCAGGATTGATTGATGATTTGTCTAATTAGCCTTAGTTGGTTTGTAATTAGGAATCTTTTGTGGTCGCCTCCTTTTTCTGTAAGATGACGACCTTTTGTACGGTTTATAAAATATACAAGTATTCTCCACTTCTCTTTTCTTTCTACTTACTTTTCTTATTTCAACATGATATTAGAGTTCAAGTTTTGATGTTTTAATATTAGAAACAAAGTCCATGACACTCTTTTCTTGGCATGTTTCTGGTTCTTAGATCTTGTAGTTCTTTCATCATTTTTGAGGACCCTATTGATCGATTTTTGGTGTTTTAGTACCTATAATCAATTTACAGATTCCCCTTATACATTTGGTGGAAAGAACATCGCCGAAAAACGCTGCTCTAATTCATTTATAACTTCCACTAACAATGTTAACATTACTCGCCCTATCAATATTGACTTGGGTGGCAAAAATTATAATATTTGAGCCTTACATGTCTCGGTCTTTCTGATTAGTTGTAGATTATGGTGTTTTTATTATTAGAGACAAAACAGAGCCAGCGAAAATTTAGAAGGAATATGTGGAGGAGTTTGATGACCGTCTTGAGACATGGAAATCCACTCATTGTAAGAATTTTATCTTGTTCGTCGATATCCCTGTTCTTTCTATTCAAGGTCTTCTTCCCAAATTTCGGAATGCCAAACTTGCTTGGGATTTTTTGTCAAATCGATACAATTGCTCTAGTGATGCCGCTCTCCAATTTTAGTTGGAGTCCACGTTGTATCAGTTGTATCAAGAGCGTGGTCAATTCATTGCTGAGTTTTACTCTCAGATTAATAGTATCTGGGATCAACTCTCTCATGTTGATCCACCTTTTTCTGATTATAAATTATCGAACTCTTCTCAAAGTATCGAAATCCTAGACAATTCATCCATTTTATGATGCATATTTGAGATGACTTTGAGAATACTAGAGCCTCGTTGCTTCATCGCTATCCACTGCAGACTATTGATGTCACTCTTATGAGCTTATTTTTTAGGAGACATGCCATAAGACTCATCTAGTTCATTCTACTGATCTAATTATGACTGTTGCACCTAGGGGTGTCCAAAAGTCCCGAACCGAACCGGACCGAACCGAGCGGTTCTTCATAAATTAAATATCCGAACGGGTACCCGAATCGAGAACCGATGGGTTTGGGTCGGTCTCGGGTCTAGACCAAGAACCGAAGAACCGAATAAGAACCGAAACTAAATAATTTTTTTATTTTTTATATTGAATTAATTAAATTATTTTATTTTTTTATACAAATTAGCAAATTAATTAAATAAATTAGATTATTTCATAATTTTAATTTTAAAGCCCAAATCATTTTTAAAATCCATTAGCCCATTTTAATTTGAAGCAAATGAATATACTTTATGTAATTTTACTGTAATATTAATATCTATTTTTTGGTATTTGTATGCATTGAATTAATTTTATTGGACGGCTAGTTATTTATATGTTTTTGAATTGGGCTACGTTAATTTGTAAAAGTTACGAATGAAATGTCATTAGTTGTATTTATGTAGTGTTGCTGAAAATATTAAAAAATTTAATTATGGTACGAAACCGAACGGAACCGAACCGACCCGAACCGAACCGAACGGAACCGAACCCGAACGGTTCCATAATTATATTTGGACCCGACGGGTCCATTTATTAAATACCCGAAAGTTTTGGGTCGGTTCGGGTATCTTCGGAACCGAACCGAACCGACCCACGGACAGCCCTAGCCTGCACCTAGTTCAAATTTTACTATTCTTGCTGCTACTTCTTCCAAGTCGCATCGTTTCATTGGTCAATGTCACTATTGCAAGGAAGAAGGTCATCGAATTTCTGATTGTGCCAAGAAAAAGCTAAAGATGCGAGAGATGCTCAAAAAGATAAAGCACATGTCCCCAAGATTATTATTGTCGTATCTATTAGTTCATCAATTTCAAAGTCTTCCTCTACACCCCGCTTTTCATCTCTTAGAATATTTCCAAAAGACTCTATATTTCTAAAGATCATATTCCACAATTTAAAGAATAAAAATTTTTAAGTACTCCAATAATCTCTTTATTTTAAGTACTCCAAGTGATTATAAAGTTCACAAGGAAAGTTTCACTCAAAATCATCCATTCGGCATGAATTTCGTGAAAATTTACTTGGAGATCTTGCACTTGACTGATTACTATTTTGGAGTCCACCATTTTATAATTCAAGAATCGATCAACAATAATTTCTTGGCCCCGACATCCTCAATCTTATATTTCTGGTCCAATGACTCCTACGTCTCTTTAGCAGTTTTCATAGTACTATACACATTATTTAGTGAATCTGCTAAATTGTTCATGATGTAGTTTTGGCACAAAAAATCATAATGTTTTCACGCATCAAGTGCACTGAAAACTTGAACATCTCCCTTACCCTCTTGGAAATTTGGAGCACTTTTAGTCAAGAATCTCGCAAGATTCAAGGTGGTTGGATAAAACAACATTTTCTGCTACTATCTCTTGAAATTCAAATCCGATTTTTTGCCATAATTAATCGGAACAGTAACCACAGTTTGGCTCACAACATGACTTGGCATTTTAGCCACGGTCTGAGCCATAATAGAACTAGGCCTTGCAGCCATAGCAGAGTCCACAGCCACAGTTTGAGTAGCCACAGCCTGGGACACATCCATGTTGGTAGAATCGGTTGCTATTTCTGAAATGAAACAAAAATTAGTTTCTGAAATCAACAATATAAGAAACTAAATTTTTTTTTCCAATTTGTTTTAAGTTTGTTGTTAGTATATTTAAGTGGATAAATACCGACTTAACGAGTAAATATTGACAAATAGCGTATTTGTAGCACTGACACCCTATTTGCAAGATAGATACTGTATATGCAAGATAGATACCGTATTTGTAGGACAGATACCGTATATGCAACTTAGTGGATCAATTTACACATACCGTATATGCAAGTCATAGAGACACCGTATTCACATGTAACAAATACCTTATTAGCAACTTGCAATAAAATAACAGAACAAATAATTTAAATTGCAGTAAAAGAAATTTCAAACCAAGGCCTGTGCGAACACAGTTTCCTTAAAATATATTCGTCCCCTCACCATACGTACTTGAGATTTAATTTGAGCGTTTGCTTCTCAAGAAACAATGGTAAAGCAGTAGAATCTGAGCACTAAAGATTTTACTCCGGCAAACTGATTTAGTACCCGAACAATATCACCACCAAAAAAATCGAAACCAGAAAATTCGACAGAGATACAGTACTATAAACTATGAAGATGCAGTATGCAATGGTCAATCCGGTCCGACATTCGTGTGCGCAGGTCGCACTCGCATACGATTTCAAGGTTTGAAGCCTATTTCGGTCAGTGATTTGCACCCCCTGCGCGCGCACATGGAGAGAGCTTCTATGCTACACATGATCAGTGCCGGTCCTGTCTTTTCAGGGCTCGAGGCGAACTCCCAAAATTGGGCCCCCGGAGATCAACGTAAATGCAAAATCCAACAGTGCATTATCTCAATCTCACAATTAAAGTATTCAATACAGTGATTATGTGCGCCTGTGCAATTGATCCTACACGCTACAAAATACATTCATACAAGCCGACCAGTCCACAATTATATAAGCCGACAAGGCTTTAAACATTTTCAATATCAAGTTAGATTCAAGCCATTGCTTACTTGAGAAGTAGAAAATCCACGAAAATTGTGGAATCACGCCCTATTCCAGCATCCAGCGTTGCACATTTAAGTTCTCACAAGCCTGAAATTGAATCATTCACAAATCATTCAAAACTGAAATTGAAATTGAATCATTCACAAATCACATAAGCCACAAAACTGAAATTAGACAATCATTCCAAAATGAAATTAGACAAATCACAACATTCACAAAACTGAAATCAGACAAGCAGCTCAAAACTGAAATTAGACAAATCACAAAAGCCACAAAACCGAAATTAGACAATGAAACAAACCCTAAAGCCACTTACCAGCAGAACTCACGCAGTCACGCCACGCCAGTCGCAGACTTAAGACTACCACTGGGCACTGGTCCACTACCACTCTACCAAAGACGAAGTAGAATCGCGTGCGCTCCTTAATCGAACCAGTGGCGAACGGAACTCGAAAAAACGAAATGGTTCGCACTTTGCAGTTCGCTGATGATTAGGGTCTCGAAAGGGAAAAAGTTTAAGGCAGGAAGAAGAAGAGGAGGAGACTGCACTGGAGAGTCCGGCATCGGCTTGAGCCTTGAAGAACAGTTGATTGGTTGGTGCCTTGGTGGATTGAGGATTGAGTTGGAGGAGATGAATGAATTTTGAGATTGAGACTTGAGAGCGAGCGGGAAGGAGAGAGCCAGAGAGGGTGAGACGTCGAGTGTTTGTTTAGGTTAGAATTGGGCCTAATTCATTTCTACAGAGTTGGGCCTAGTAAAAAAAAAAAATTTGGGCCAAAAAATTAGGCCCCTTCCAGGTTTGGGCTTGGGGCGGCGGCCTCATTCGCCTCGCCTCAGGACCGGGCCTGCACATGATCACACCCTTCCAAAGTGTAATCTTATATAAAATGATTTTTGTTTTCTTCATTTTCCTATGTGGGACAACCATTAATTGGTTTTCTTCCAACACATAGATTTCTTTCAATTGGCACACTTTGAGCTCCAATTTCTCATTCATCCGAACATCATTTTTGACAAGTAAATATATGATTTTGATGTTCTCATGGAGGAGAACACAAATCAACTTTCATATTCCAAAATGAAATACTGGGTCACACTCAAATTTAGCTACAAAGTCAACCATAAACCCATTTTTCCAACATATATATTACCTCAATCCGTTTTATTTCCCAACAGTTATGAAGGCATGTTCTGACCCACCTCCCTCAGAATTCACACGGACTGGAGTAAAGGAAATTCATGTCAAGGAGAACACAACTACGAGCATCCAAGATTAGCTTATATGAATCTAAACAAGCACAAAATGTATACAACACCTTCATCTAGCTTTTTTATTGTCATCTTCAAACTTGAACTGCATTGTTAGACTCGGTCTAGAATTCATGAATTTTAGTCATGCTGGTCTTTACTTTTGTGGGATCAACCTAACTGTCCATCAGTTTGTAGCATTTGTGTCATGTTAGCTTTCAGCTTGGACCTTGACTGATAAGGAATTTCAAATTTATCTACATAGCTGATCTTTGCTTGTTTCTTCAGTCGTGATATCCTGAGCCGAATCCACGATCTTCTTTATGTAATATTTGTTGCGTTAAAAAAATCTCCAAAAGGTTGTTTGTCGATTTGCGAACTGGTGATGGAGCACGGATTTTGCCTTCCACTGCATCATTTTTATCTTTCTATCTGAAGTTATTTCAACTAGGCGCCCACACAAGTGAAGCCGAATCAGTGGCCCTAATGGTAGCAGCCTATTTACTTTGGCATCTAGTGAAGCTCGAAGGGAGATGCCAGCCGATCTTTTTGTTTCGATATATTGCCCCTACGAGGTGAATGATTCCAAGGGTTGATAGAAAATTTTCCCTCGCCCCGGATAAGGATGCAAGACCTTTTTTCGTTCGCTAAAAAAGTCCGAGAATGGCTGGACAAATTCTTTCTTGTTGAAGAGAATTGGGAGCATCGCCCTGATGCCCTAAAATTGAATGTTAGTTCTCCCAGAGCTACAAGAGAGAGAGAGAGAATAAGAATTATAACACATAATAACAATAATTGTAAGCTCCTATAAGACATAGAAATATATCGTTATACTTTACATGACCTTATGAATGTTTTTGTAATATAATGCATCATCATGTATATGCATCCTTCATAGAGATATATTAGGATCATATGTAAGGATATGTTTAATTCCACTCGAGAGAAATTATTAAATAAAATATTAACATTGATTTCAAATCTGAGTGGTGCTATCAAATTCTTGGTTTGGTATTGAAAAGGGAGAATATAGGCGTATTCGAAGTCATAGTATTTTCCACTAATTGAGTTTCATACATGCTTCTCAATTAGTTAAAAGGTTTATATTTAGATTAGTTATAGATTTAATTTGCAATCATCCATTTCCATAAAATTTTGCTACTTGGTTAAAGTTAGCATTAATAGGAATCTAATTTAATAATGTAATATCCAAGAAACAATACTGTAGCACACTTTATTACTTGGCTACGATACTTTCCACTTGCAGGATTTTAGCGTGGCACTCATAAATCAACAAGAATAAAAAAAAAATAACAAGAGAGACAAAAGAAGTATCATTTTCACTGGAGATGTGCTACTTGTACATTATGGATGTCATAAAGGCATCCATAATGCACAAGTGGAGGCCCCTCATTCCTGTCGCGTCAGTCGAGGCCCCAATGAGGGGCCTCCACTTGTGCATTATGGCATTATGGCATCCATAATGTACAAGTAGATAAATTCTTTTCACTTATATCATATATTGCCATTTACAACTTGTACACTCAAAGCTAAAATAATTTTGCTAAATCTACAGTCCCCCTTCAAAGTGAGTTTCACAGTCCTCTCACACGTGGGTGGGGCCACATCCATGTGAGTGAACTGTGAAGGAGGCTATAAAGGTGACGGTAAATGTAGCATTGTTCAAGCTAAAACCCACTCATGAGTTACAAAAGAATTGTAACATTTGTAATTAATAGGAAATGGAGGATTAAAGTAATGAAGTAAATTACATTTATAACATAGGGAATTTTTTTTTTTTTTTTTGCACCAAATTAAACTTTATTCATTTCACTACAGATTGCGGTCGAAATAAAACTCTGAATACAATCAATCCATGGTTTAACATATAAATCAACCAATTCAAAAAAACCACTGAAAATTAAGTCTCGGGGTTATGGAGATCTATCCTTCATAATATCTGTAACACTAAAACTATTAGTAACAATAATAATAATCCAACTCTGAAAAAAGACCAGAATGCAAATTCTTTCCTGTCCGAGTAACCGTACTGGTCCGTACAATGCAACCCCAGCCAAATTCCGGTAACAACCTTTTCAATAAGTATGATATCGAGAATGAAAAAGACGTGCAATTTCACACATTTCCTCATCAATAAAAGGCAGAGTGACTAAAACAAAGATCTTAATTTTGAATGAATGTCCTTGTTTGCAAACAGTTCGCAATAGTTCTGTGGCAACTTATAAGTAAATTTGGCTTTCAATCAACTATAACGAAATACAATTCAAAGGGTAGCGTATAAATGACAGAACAGCTAAAAGAAAATTATACACAATCTAGGAGGTGCTGGCACCCATTGACAAGCTCCTCACAGCAACCTTAACGGCGCCCACAACACCAAGCTGCCTCCTATGTGGACTCAACCCATTCTCCTCTTGATTCTTACAACTATCGTCTATTTGAACCCCGACAAAGTATGCTACCTGCACATTTACTTTATCACGTCAAGAGTGTTAAAGATTAAAGTAAAATGATTTAAACTTTTCGATGAGATAGCTTAACATGACATAAAAGCATACTGATGTTCCAAGTTCAAGTCTCCTTGCCAACCATTTAAGAAATTTTCAAGCATCAAGCCTTCATGAAAATTTAAATTTGGCTTGCACGTATTTAAATAAATAAATGTGTCCCATGTCTAACAACTAAAGTTTTTAGATGAGGTGGTTCAATATGATATCAAAGCACACACAAGCTCATGTGTTTAAGTCTCCTTGCCACCCATTTATGAAACTACGAACGTGACAGGCCTTTCATTAAAATATGAATGTGGCATACACATGAGGGTGTTGAAGTATAAACTTCCTCTAAATTTGTTCTATCTAACAGCTTAACAAGACCCTTCAACAAAAAGAGATGCCAGTCATGCTCTGGATGTAAGATATAATATTTAGATCAGTAGTTCAAAGGGAAAAGTAGCGGAGAATTGGCTAAAAGAAACAAACCAAATGCCTATCTTGATCCAATTCACAAGCATGACAGAACTTTTCCTTCTCATTAACATAATGAACCTCCTTTAAGTTACTGCTTCATTCACTTTTTCCTTTCAATTATCCCTTCTTGGAGAAGGGAGGGAAAGGGGTGAGGGAAGTAAAAATTTGATATCTTTAAACAACGTAGGGTTCCCAAGTATAGCTAATTTCCTGGCTTCTAAAGAGCAAAATGGTCTTGACCTTCAAATTTAGGTGTAAAGTGACAGGCTAAATATTGATAATTAGGAAATCACGACATGGTTTTTAGTCTTCATCAATCTGCATATGATAATTTTACAGGGAGATGTTTATGCTATAACTTTGCTTCACTAGCAATAAAAACAAGAGGTAATTTCAGCTTCTACAAAAAGTGGTCCATGTTCACATGATAAGAGTTTTATGAAGCTACCTGGGAATCAATAATTGCGTTCCTTTTTCGACAGATCTAGAAATTCAGGTGGCAAATTGTTCATTATACTGACAGAAAATCAAAGAAAAATACGGACCTATCAACGTTAAAATCTTCCTAGTTTCAAATATTTGAACTTGTGCTAATCGTATTGCTCAATGACAAATTTTCTATATAAAATCGCCTAGTAACTACACGTTAACATGAAAATGAAGGCAAAGCCTTGAGGAACCTTTGCTGGAACTTATCATTGCAATGACTTTTCTTAATAAAGATAAACTAAGAAAGAGATAAATTAATGCAACGAATCGAAGATCTGCTGAATATGTGCATGGTATAGCTTTAACAAGCAATCATGCTAAACTGCCATCTAGTGTAAAATTGTATTTAAATTTGAATACTCGGAATTATTTCAGAACTACAATTATCCAGTATGAAATGGTGAGGGTTCAGAGTCAAAAGTGCCAAAAACTGACGTATATGGCCCTGTAGCTCTTTAGCTCATATGTGTATATTATAGCATCTTCTGTCTATGCCTGTGAGTTTCATCCATTAATAACCCTCCAGAAATGAATGTCGTTCTTAAATTTCTAAGATAGGAGATGAAGGAGAAGAAGAAAGAAATAAATTAACTAGTGGCAGAATTTACTGTATGTATATTTATCCACTTTGTAAACTAGGAACATCAGAATCATTTTTGACAGAGGAAATTACAGAGTCGGTCATTTGAGGAATATGATCAAAAAGAAAAGAACAGCCCAGCAAAAAGATAGTCTACAATTTCGTTATTTGTATTGTCCATTCATTTTAATAGAGTAAGACTAATATACCAAAAAAAAAAAATGTTCAGATGCAAATAGAAGTTACCTTTCCCGTAGCATTCCGGACAGGTGAAATATGAAGTAAATTCCAAAACGGAGTCTTATCTTTTCTGAAAACAAAGTAGCAACAAAAATGTTAACATCAGGGAATTATTAAGCATCAAACCGAGAAAAAGAATTTGAAGTGCTGTTAATAATCAACCTGTAATTTAGAATACGTACTGTACATGGTTGCTCTGTTCGAATATATTCCTTTATCTGTTCAACATGAGCAAAATTACAATTTTCCCATCCTCAAAGACTTCTTTTATTTCTTTGTAGCAAAAAACGATATCTCATGAGTTACAAGTAACAGAGTCAAAATTTCGGTGACTGCTACATTATTGAAATCGTGGGAAAATCAGATAAAATAAAAAATGGAATTGGAAAGAAAATCACCTGATATTGAGTTGCAGGATCTGTATCCAGCCCACTTAAAAATCTACAATTATGCCCCAATACTTCATGTCTAGCATAGCCTATCCGAATGGGGAAATTGATGGTTAATGAATAACTATATGATTGATGAATAACTATGAACATATGTTCTTTTAAGTTAATACTAAACTAGCTGATGGCAGGAAACTTCTCATTTGATACAAACTTCACAGAAATGATACTGGGATATATGAATACCAGTTAATTCCAAGAACATGTCACTTGCATACACTATTGGCATGTCAGGTAAGTGCGGATCAGATCTGCAAGGTAACAGAAAGTGTTGCCAAGAAGGGATATGTTAAAAACTGTATGTTAACCTGAATTATTAACGGTAAAAATGACAAAATCCAGTTATTGAACCAACTCACAATACAAAGCTTTGTTTGATTCTACCAAGAGATATATTTAAGGATGAACCAAGTAGTCCCATCCCAGATACGGAGCAGCACTTTCCACACACCAATTTGCCAGACAACTCACTATAGCGGGTCAGGATGGACAAAATATTACTAGCAGCAGCATTGGCTTTTCGCTTCTCTAGTTCTCTTGCCTCACAAGGATCATTAATCCCTACTTCTGCAATATAAGTATGTTTAAATTAAATCCTTTTTGGACAACATGAGCAAGAGCTTCAAGGTGCAATAGAAGAATCCAAGATTTTGGTCATAGAAGAAAGAATAGTTCTTGTGGATTTAATGAATGAAACAGAAAACAAAAACGCACACACACACACAAACCCACAGATTTAGTTTTCATTCTCGTGTGAAAACTACATCCATATGCCGCTTCATATTTTTCACTATAATGAAGAAAGAGCTTGCAAAGTTTTTACTCTCACGCATCTCTGTTTTATCTTACAGCAAAACGGGGCCTCAAATTCCTTTACATAGTGTAAGAAAATAAGGTGAATTAATACAGTTATGAATGTCCAACTTACACCTATACTGTGAAGGTCAATTCACGGTTGGAGGGGACGAGTGAAATATATAATTAAGCTCCACATAATCCAACAAACCCACAAATCTCTTTTATTTTTAAAAGTGAAGACGTTAGTAGAAAATATAGATACTAAGAGAACATAAGACGACTAGAATTAGCCAAAGCTATATTTAGAAACGGAATCTCGAATAAGTTTACAGGTCCATATAATGCAAACAAATAAGTGGCTGCTGGGATTTATTGACCTAAGAAACAAACAATTTCCATGTAACCTTGTCAAATGCACAAAAAATTGCAGTTGAAAGCACAAAAGTGAAAAAATAGAAACAGACCTCCATCATCAGGATTTGATACTGAATCCAGAGCCGATGCACGTCCTAGTTCCACGACCGTATCCGAGCAGACCTCCCTCCTACAACACCTGAACGCGCCTTTGTATAACTGTGCTCCATTTTCACATGAATTCACGGCAGCGTGTCCAGAATGCCTTGGCCTCTTGGGAATAGGCACTTGAACTCCCACAAAATGAATCACTCTACCATCCTCCTTACTGAAAACCGGACACATATGAAACAACATCCAAAATGGTGTCCCGTCTTTCCTGTAATTCAACAGACTAATCTGTATAGCCCTCTCCTCTCGAATTGCTTCCCGAATCTCCATAACCGACCTTCTATCAGTCTCAGGCCCTTGAAACACCCTCCCATTTCTCCCAATCACCTCATCCTTAGAGTAACCGAATATTTTCAAGAATCCATTCGAAGCAAACACAATCGGGTGCCCGGAAATGCAAGGATCAGTTATAGTGAAGCTGTCAGGTAATTCATTTAGAGCTTCCCTAACCCATCCTGAGTATCTTAAGTCAAATGATTGTTCAATCAATCCCAATTGTGATTCCATATCAAATTTCTTAATTTCCCTTCAAAGATTGATTCCTTATCACCATAAAGTAAACCAAAGCCCATGTGTCACTTTCAGCTCCTCAAGCTTCAACAAATTGAAGACTGCAGCTTCAACAAATATAAACACAACCCACTAAAAATCCAATCAAGAAACAGTAAAGAATAAACAAAACACATAAAAACAAGGGTAAGAAATTGACTTTGAGAGAAAGCACATAGATTTTCTTCAAAAATTGTGAATAGAAGAAGACAAAAAAAAAAGTAAAAATAAAGAAAAGTTAACTGGTGAATTAATTTCTGGAAATTAATAAATCGGTATTGGGTTTTACAAGGTACAGTTCAAAGTTCTACGTCTTAAAAGAGGAAGAAGATCATGGAGCCAAGATGTTACTGTACATGAAAATATCGGAATTGAATTCAGCTTCGTTTTGAATGAACAATAAGGGTATAACAAAGATGCCCATAAATTGGTTTTGGGAATAAAGAAAAATTTTGAAATTCTATATCAGGGGAGATAGACAGGCGCAGAGATTTTGAGTAGAATCAATTGAGGTACTTCTCAATCACAGCAAGAATGTGGCTATCAAGGCACGAGGTAGTTTTTTATTGAGAAATGCTATTCATCCCACTACGCATTCTTACTTCGTTAATGTGGTATTAAATGATAAGTGAAATTAAATAATTTCACTTATCATTTAATCAATCATTTACATCCACATAGATTGGGATGCATCCCCACTAGGGATGAATAACATTTTTCTTTTTTATTTTATTCATCCAAGCATGTTTGGATTTACTTATAAGTTGTTTTACTGAATAAGTAAATTTTAAAATAAAATAATCTTTTAACCCGTCAGAATTTAATTTATAATGAGTACTAAGAATCATTTACATTATATTGTCATGCTGTTATAAATTAGAAAAGAAGTAATTTATTGGGAAAATTGTAGCAGTGGTCCCCAATCTTTTTAATTTTTGCAGACTTTACTCTAGTCTTCAATTTGTACCGGCAAATGTTAGGATATCAAATCCTTAAACCTCAAACTAAAAAGGAAGGTCAATCTAACACCAACTTGTAAATAGGGTGCAAATAGATGCTATAATTACATGCTTGGTGGAGATGTAGAGTGTGTTAGAGAGGCGATTATCGAGGACGATGGAGGCATCGAGGCGGATGTACATGAATTCCTCATCATCATCAACGTTGAGATTAGGTTGTTCGACGGTCGTCGTCATGTTCTCTCTGTCGCTACTCTTAATTCTGTGGCCATTTTCTTTTCGATGGAATCTGGAAATTGCGAGCGAAGTGTGGAGATTTGGATTTTCGACTCCTTTGATTTTTCAATTTAATTTTTATCTTCTTGTGTTGTTATTTGTCAAATTCATTGAATGTGATGTGTTCATGCACTGAGGCCGTCGGCTAGGGGATGAAATTCCAACAAATTGGGTGGCCAATGGTGGATGCGGCCAACGGTGGCCTATGGTTTTTTTGGTTTGATGTTGGGTGATGGGTGGAAGATGAATTTTATTTTCCTTTTTCCTTTTTTTTTATTTTTTAATTTAACTTTTAACTTATTAGGGATAATATACAAAGTTACTATTTTACTCATTTCAATTTGGTCAAAATTGGTTGAAGTTCACTTTTTTTGTTAACTAAGGATCAAATGGATGACTTCCGTCAAGTTGGATTCCAAGTACATATTTATGAAAAATTAGGGACATTCACTAATACAAATTGAAGGATAGGGTAATATTTGTAAAAGTTTGAAAAGATTAGGGACCGCTGCTACAATTTTTCCTAATTTATTTTTATCTTCTAAGTAAATGCATTGTTTGAGAAAAAAAAAAAAAGGCTGTACATATGTTTTTACTCAATCAAGTCGAGATTCTATACTAAATTGTTGCGGTCGGACAATTTCAATGGAAGATGAGACTCGAATCACTTTATTTCTTTTTAATTTAAGTTGATTCTCATTAATTCGACTTTATTTATAATCAATTTATTTTTGTTATGTTCATTTATTTCTTTTCAATTCCAGTTTGTCCATTGAATCAACTATAGTATAAACAAAGTTACGTCATTCTTCATTAAATCAATTCTCATTTTCTGTTTGGTACAGATTATCATTTTCTGCAGTAAATCAATTCTCATTTTCAACCACACATTCTTCAATAAAATAATATTTTTCATCACATCAATACTTTTTTCTTCTTTTTCAACCACACATTTTCCATTATATCACTATTCAAAAATCAATTTTCCCCCAAAAATCCCTACCAAACACACTCTAAGTAGAAGAACGGTTATTACCGCTTCCATTTTTAAACATATATTTTCTTGTAACGTGCATTTGTCATTTGTCTTTTATTAAGTAATTTTTCTACGTAACCTTATTAAAAATTCAATGTTAAGATAAACTCGAATATTGTTATAATATTATTAAATTTTGAATAATTTCGCTGTCACATGATTTGAAGGTTATGAGGGAAAAAAAAAAAATCTTCTCGTGTAGGAATTTTCTAACTGAGGTATGAAATATCTGGTGAAGATGTATTTGGTCTTCAATTTTTCATTATTAAGTCCAATTGATTTGTGAATTTACAATTTTAGGGCTAAAGGAGTATGATATTATGATGAAGTTCTTATGCACCACATAATTCATGATGTGGTTGTGTACTGTCGTATATATTAAATTGCACTAGACAAACAAAATCTAGCCGAAAAGGGCCCCAAAAAAAAAAAAAAAAATAATAATAATAATAATAATAATTATATATATATATATATATATATATATATATATATATATATATATATGAATCTGAATATTCTTCTGATCCAGAATCTCCAATAAAATGAATATTTCTCTAACTTGTATAGTGTACGCTCAAATGGTACAATTAACAGAATTTTAACTTTTTTATCTTTTAAAACGGTAATTAATACAACGTCCGCCTATCTTATCAATAATTATAAAATGAGTTGCTGACAGTTCAGAGGTCGCAAGTTCGATTCGTGGGGCTCTTAGAAGGCAGAATCTTTCCTTGAAGGCAGGATTTATCCTGGAATGCATGAATTCTCCTGGAATGTAATGTGCAACATGTGTTGATTCACTCGACACTTTGACAGATAAGTGGAGGGAGCTCTTAGACCCTGACCAATTTGAAGTTAGGAATAATTAAATCAATTGATAGTAGTTCTCGTGGGAACAATATTCGAATTTATAAGTACATTTTATTACTTGTTAAGATCCGTACACTTACGAGATATAAAAACCGACAACAATGTCACCCAAAATCGGTAAAAATAAAACTCCCAAGCAGGTATTTTAGAATGTCCAAGTTATATTCAATAGCAATAACATAGTCACTACAACATAAAATAACATTAATGCAATTAATATAAATACACATGATAACTAGGAGAAATTAGAGCGCAACGTTACACTTATGAACAGCTGATTCTTCGAGGTAAGGAGCCCCTAGAAATGATTCTATCTTGCTGGCCACATATTTATGTTATGTTTGGTCTTGCTTAGAAGTTCTTTGAGTTGATAAAGTAGAAGTTACATTTATTGCATGGGATTTGATTGATTTTATATCTAGAAGCTTTTGAACTCATTACTCAGTAGTAGGTTGTTAAACTCGTTACTCAGTTAGTGGGTCAACGACATGCTAGACGCTTAACCTCTCATGGTTCTACTTGATATCCATTAGATCAAGGAACAAATAGAGTTAAAAGAGAAGAAGCAGTTTAATCCGGGTGGCAAACCAATGGGAAAGACAGCCACTCCTCAGAATTAGTCAAACGAAACTTGGAACTCGTTACTCAGTAGTAGGTTGTTAAACTCGTTACTCAGTTGTTGGAAGAATTTGACCAAGTAGAGCTTCAATGTGTTAATAGGATGTATAATGACATAGCAAACAAATTGGCCCAAATGGCCTCAAGTTATTTAAAAGCTTTAAATTGGGAATCTACTTGTGAATATGGAGTAATATTACCCATAGTACATAGGAGGGCGAGCAGGATCGGAGTTCATTGCATACAAGATGGAGATGCAACAGATTGGAGGGCAGTGATTAAAAGGTTTTTCAAAGAACCTAAAAAGGAAAGTGGAAGGAAAATAAAGTTGCATTCATTGAATTATGCATTGATAGATGAAGAGTTATTTAAGAAACGGTCAGATATACTACTAAAATGTGTAAGTTTGCAAGAAACCAGAACGACAATGATTGAAGTGCATGAAGGGATATGTGGAGCTCATCAAGCTGGCCAAATGATGAGATGGTTGATTATTAGGAATGGATATTTTAGGGCCAAAATGGGAGAATCATGTGTTCAGTATGCGAAAAGTTGTTTAGCATGCCAAAAGCATGGTCCGATACAAAGAGCGCCAGCAAGAGAAATGACACCCATTATCAAACCCTGGCTGTTCAAGGTTTGGGCGATAGACTTGTTAGAGAAGATTTATCCCCCATTGTCCAAGCAACATACATTTGTAATAGTTGTAACAGATTTCTTCACTAAGTGGGTAGAAACGATACCTTTAAAAGAGATCACCCAGAAGAGTGTCATAGATTTTATCCGCGATCATATTATTTATAGATTTAGAATTTCACAAACTTTGATGGTGGATCGCGGAACTTCCCTGAATGGAGATCAAATGAAGGAGTTCTTGAACGAGTTTAGAGTTAAGTTAGTCAACTCCACGTCATATTACGCTCAATCTAACAGACAGACATAATCTTCTAATAAGATTCTAAAAAATATCATAAGGAAAATGATAAATGAAAATGCCAGAAATTGATACGAATATTTAAATAAGGCCCTATGGTCTTATAGGATGTCGCTTCGTTCAAGTACCAAAGTTACTCATTTTCAACTTACTTATGGATAAAAGGTTGTTTTGCATATGAAAATTAATGTGCAATCAATCTGAGTGTGTTTGCAACATGTTTTTTTGAAAAAGATCAGAACAGTATCTTCGTAAAGCAACATCGATCTGAAGAAAATCGGAAAAAATCTTCATGAAACGAAAAACTCAATCTAACTTGCAGTAATGTCGGTGGCGGCGAAGCTTCTCACCATCGTTGCTGCTGCAAGAAGATTCTCGCCACCGTTGGTGCAGCAAGTAACTGCGAGTGTTGCCTTAACACCGGCCCGACGAGAAGCATCGTCCCTGTCGATGATGCTGGAGATGGGTAATGTTATGGTTGAGCTAGAATCTCGACCAAATCCAACAACACAGTGACAATAACTCAAAATGAAAAGGAATTTCAGTCTCTACTATATTAATTTAAATATCCAAGTTAATTACAGCAATCAACAAGGAACAAAAGAAAATGAGAATAGACGAGAAGAAGGAGAAGAAGAAGGAGTCTAGACAGAGAGTACGAAGATTTTTACACACATCAATCACACCCACTATCTCTTCGTCCCTACTGTTATAGCAAAATGGGAAATTGCTAGAAGGAAAAAACGTGTTTTTGGAACATTACAACTTTAACAAAATAGGGGAAAAGCAAAACGACACCGTATGCCGCCTATTCAAAATCTGTGACCGTTGCTTCTTCTTCCCTCCTCCTCTGTTTCCTCTCACGGCTGCTTCTCCTCTTCTTTCTTCCCCAAGCTTTCTCGGACTGTGGCTTGTCTTCATAACATCCCTCCCCCTTAAAATAACCTTGTCCCCAAGGTTCAAAAGAAGGAAATGTCGATTGAATAAAATCAGCAGATTCCCAGGTTGCATCTTCTACATTGGTCCCTTCCCATTGCACCAACCATTGAGTAATAGCTTGGTTGTTTCCCTTAATGATTCGGGTAGAGAGAACCCTCCCAGGCTGTTTGTGGTCTCCCCTTCCCTTGTATAACGCTGGTAGTGTATGGATTGGAACTACTTTCTCCCCCAGTTTTTTCTTTAGTAAAGAAACATGAAACACAGGATGGATTTTAGCATCTGGGGGTAGTTCCAATCTGTAAGCAACCTTCCCAATCTTCTGAATTACTCTGTAAGGGCCATAGTACTTTGCTGCTAATTTTTTGTTCACTCTCTGGGCTACTGTCTGTTGCGCATAAGGGTGTAGTTTGAGGTACACCCAATCATCCACTAGAAATTCCCTTTCACTTCTATGTTTGTTAGCGTAATACTTCATCCGTGCTCGTGCCTGTGCCAAGTTTTCTCTTAATGCCTGATCCATTTTGTATCTTTCCTGCAAGAGTTCTTCCACTGCAGCCACCTTGAGGTGTTGATAAGGTCCAAGAGCTAATTGTGGGGGTTTAATGCCATAAAGGGCTTCAAAGGGAGTCATCTTGATAGCAGTGTGCAGAGTCGTGTTGTACCACCACTCAGCCAGGCTGATCCATCTACCCCATTGTTTAGGCTGATGAAAGACCGTACATCTGAGGTACATTTCAAGACATTGATTAAGCCTTTTAGTCTGTCCATCAGTCTGTGGATGATAGGCTGAGCTTAGTTGTAATGTGGTCCCCATGTGTTTGAACAACTCCTGCCAAAACTCACTTGTAAAAATTTTGTCTCTATCTGTCAGATGCTCTGCGGTATCCCATGTAATTTATAGACATTATCTAAGAATAGCCTGGCTACATGTGTTGCTGAGAAGGGGTGAGCTAGTGTAAGAAAATGGCCATATTTTGTGAATCTGTCAACAACAACTAATATGACATTCTTTGCCCCAGAGGTAGGTAAACCTTCCACAAAATCCATTGATATGTGGCTCCAAGCATACTGTGGTTCTGGTAGGGGCTGCAACAACCCAGGATAGGCTACATGTTCGCCCTTACACCTTTGACAAGTATCACATTCTAAAACTTCTTGTCTGATTTCTTTAACCATACCAGGCCAGAAAAAATGATGTTTTGCTCTATGAATACTAGCTTGCACACCTGAATGTCCCCCTTCTTGAGAGGAGTGTATGGCAGCGATCAATCTCTTCCTTATTCCCCCATTAGATCCAATATAAAGCCTGGACTTATACTTGAGTAATCCATCTGTATAAGTGTAATCTGACTCTGTTTGCGCATTGAGTAGCAATGCAATGATTTTACTACCTGCTTCTTCATCTCCTTGGTAGCTGGTCATCACTTCTTGCATCTACACCGGTGTCACAGTAGTGATCGCCCAGCATTCAATACCCTCGCCTTTCCTTCGAGATAGTGCATCTGCAACCTTATTATCCACCCCTTTTTTATATTGAATTTCATAACTAAGCCCCAGTAGCTTCGTCAACCATTTCTATTGCAGTGGTGTAGTGATTCTTTGTTCCAACAAGTATTTAAGGGATTGATGATCTGTCTTGATGATGAAATGATGCCCCTCTAGATAATGCCTCCACTTCTCCAATGCCGTTACTAAAGCCAGCAACTCCTTCTCATAGATGGATAGGCCTAAGTTCCCACTGTTAATGCCCTTACTCAAGTAGGCGATAGGTCTTTTGTTTTGCATCAATACAGCTCCCATACCTCCATAGCAAGCATCAGTTTCAATGACAAATGGTATTGAGAAGTCTGGCAAAGTCAACACTGGAGTGGTACTCATAGCTTCTTTTAGTTCCTGAAAAGCTCTGCTTGCAGCCTCATTCCAGGTGAAATCCCCCTTCTTTAACAAGTCAGTTAAAGGCCTTGCTATAGTTCCATATCCCCTTACAAACTTTCTGTAGTAGCCCGTCAAACCCAGAAAACCCCTCAGTTGTTTGATGTTATTTGGTTTAGACCAATTCGTCATTGCTGCTACTCCTTTTGCAGTGATGATGTGTCCAAGGTACTCTACTTTAGATTGTCCAAATGAACACTTGCTCTCCTTGGCATATAATCGGTGTTCTTTCAGTAGGTTTAGGACCATTGTCACATGGTTACAATGACTCTTCAAATCATTACTATAAACCAGAATATCATAAAAAAAAAAACCAATACAAACTTCCTGAGTTGCTCCTTAAATACTTCATTCATCAAACATTGGAATGTAGCTGGGGCATTAGTAAGCCCAAAAGGCATTACTCTGAATTCATATAGCCCTTCATGTGTCTTGAAAGTTGTTTTGTGTACATCTTCAACTGCTACCCTGATTTGATGGTAACTAGCCCTCAAGTCAATCTTGGTGAACCATTTTGCTCCCTTCAGCTCATCTAAAAGATCATCAATTAATGGCATAGGATATTTATCCTTGATAGTGAGGCTGTTCAATTGTCTGTAATCTACACAAAATCTCTAAGTGCCATCCTTCTTTTTAACCAAGAGTACAGGTGACGCAAAAGGGCTGTTACTAGGCTAAATTATTCCACTCTCCCTCATCTCTTTAACCATCTTTTCAATCTCAGCTTTCTGTATGTATGGACATCTGTAAGGCCTAATCCTGAATGGTTGTGCCCCTTCTTTAAGGGGTATTTGGTGATCATTGAATCTGTTTGGAGGCAGCCCTTTAGGTTCTGAAAAAACCATAGAGAATTGGTTTACCACTGCCTGTAGGTCAGCAGGGGCTGGTTCTTGTTCCTTCTCAATGGCAGCAGTGATTTGAGCCACAACTCCATAGCTGTGATTCCTAAACCACTATTTGTCTTCTTTATCATTCATCATCATAATCTCTTCTTCAATTGTTTCACAACTCAACTCCATCCCTTTGCCCTCATAGGTGAAAGTGATGCTCCCTTTATTGAAATTAAACAGCACAGGGTTGAATTGACTTAACCAATCCACTCCCAATACCATATCACTCCCTCCCAGTTTCAACACCCTCAGTCGATATTGAAATTCTAGGCCTTGTATCTTCCAGGATAATGGATTGCAAATGGCCCTACTAATCAGCTTATCTCCTCCAGCTACTGTAATAGTGGTAGGCTTAATCTTTTCCATTTTACATTGAATGCTCTGGGCTAATTGTTCATCAATAAAACTGTGGGTGCTTCCACTGTCAATTAATATGGATACTCTCCTCCCTTTAATTCTTCCAGGCAATCTGATCGTTGTAGATCTGTTGCTCCCCACCAATGTCTGAATAGAGATCTCCATTACTTCTTCTACACTTTCCTCCACCACACCCTCTCCTTCATCCCCCTGTGCTTCATTAGGGTCTTCCACACCCTCTTCATCCACCAATATAAAGTTTAACATATTGTTCCTACATACATGATCCCTAGTATATTTTTCATCACATTTGTAGCACAATCCCAACTCCCTTTTTGTTTGAAAATCTGAAGGTGTGATGGCCTTAAATTTCAGAGGGTTGGTAAAATTTTTTGGCTTGGGTTCTGTAATAGGGGTGGGTTTATATATAGGATCCATGGGTTTATTATTGGAGTGGGTCCATTTGGATTGTGGGTAAGGCTTGTATGCCCTGGTCTATTCAGAGCAGTTATTGTGTTTTCCTGTAGGATGGCCACTTCAAAAGCCTTGGCCAATGTAGTAGGTCTGATGATCTTCACCATTGGTTTAATTTCCTCCTTAAAACCACTGGTGAAGATGGATATATAGTAGGATTCAGGGAGGTTGGGCAAAGTTAACATAACTTGTGATTTTAATTCCTCAAATTGCTCCTGATATTCAGCTATGGTCCCCTTTTGCCTCAGTTTGCTGAATATCTCTATTACTTCTTCAGCTGTGTTCTCTGTAAACCTCCTACAAATCTCCCTAGCAAATGTGTCCCAACTAGCAGATGGATGGCTAGAGATGAACCAGACGTCAGCCTTCCCCTTCAGATACATCTCAGCAATCCCTACTTTCATCTCGTCTTGGACCCGATGAATCTGGAAATATTTGCTTGCTTTCCTCAACCACTCTCTAGGCCCATCTCCACTAAAATAAGGAAAGTCTATTTTGGGTATTTTCGTAGCCGATATAACCCTTCGGTTCTCACCGGTGTAACCAGAACGAATCTCATTCCCTCTAAAGCTACCCCCACTGGCTTGAGATGGAGACCCACATCCTTCTACTGCTTTTTCTTTACCATCAGTTTTACTCTCATTCAGTTGAGTTAGCAACAACTTCATTTCTCCCATCATCTGCTCCATTTGGTCCTGCCTAGTACCGAAAACCTGTAGCATCTGCTCATTCGTTTTAAAAGCCACTCCCAAATTTTCTATTTCTTTATCCAGCCTCTTAAGGTGCTCCTCATTAGCTTTGCTTCTAGTCTCTGCCATTCCCAGATTTCGTAGCTGCTCCGATACCAAATGTTATGGTTGAGCTAGAATCTCGACCAAATCCAGCAACACAGTGACAATAACTCAAAATGAAGAGGAATTTCAGTCTCCACTATATTAATTGCAATATCCAAGTTAATTACAGCAATCAACAAGGAACAAAAGAAAATGAGAACAGGCGAGAAGAAGGAGAAGAAGAAGGAGTCTAGACAGAGAGTACGGAGATTTTCACACACATCAATTACACCCACTATCTCTTCCTCCCTACTGTTATAGCAAAATGGGAAATTGCTAGAAGGAAAAAACGTGTTTTTGGAACATTACAACTTTAACAAAATAAGGAAAAGCAAAACGACACCATATGCCGCCTATTCAAAATCTGTGATCGTTGCTTCTTCTTTCCCTCCTCGTATGTTTCCTCTCACGGCTGCTTCTTCTCTTCTTTCTTCCCCAGGCTTTCTCGAACTGTGGGTTGTCTTCATAACAGGTAAGAGGTGAGGCAGGTGGGTAGGTAGGTAAAGAGAGAGAAGGAAGAGTGGTGGAGGAATCGCGGTCGGTGATGGGGGCAGTTGGCTGGGCAATAGAAGGAGAAGGGAGATGTAGAGAGAGTGATGAAATGAATTGGGGGTGTCGGATTTAACATATGATTTTTGTAAAAATTTCTTAATCACCTAATTTTTGATAATTAAATCTTAAACCCCTGATTTTAGGTAATTTTCTCTTTTGATAATTATAGAAAGCCCATTAATTTACCCATTTCATGCTAATAAACTATTAAAACTTCTCTTTCAACTCCATCAACCAAACTCCATTCCCAAATTGGTTTCAGTTAATTTAATTAGAATCGATCTATCTAACATGTGAGAATGATTGATTACAAATAACATATTTAGATTGGAAGTGTAATTATAAGCATGAAGTGCAATACTTTTTTTTTTTATCGTATAATATATTATAAATTTAATGGAATTATATTTATGTTTAATTTAGAACTATTAGGGCCTGCTTGGGAGTTCTGGCGTACCAGTTATGAGCCTTTTTTTAAAGTATGATTATGAACAATTATAAATAGCTCAATTATGAGTGATTTTAGTAGCAATTTTAAAAATAGTTCAATCCGTGCTTGAAAGTTTATTATCCATCGATTTTGAAAGTTATTTTAAAAGATAAAGTTACATATATGTCATTTAGTGAAATTTTTAGTTTATATTTTCTCATATGTTTTTTTTTATAAGTCATATTTCACTTATATGTAATTTTTTATATATATAAGTTAATATTTAACTTAAAAAATCAAATAACGTTAAATATTTACTTAAATTTTATGTAAATATTTTTTAATTATAAATGAACTTTATAATTATAAGTTTATTTTTATACTTTTAAATAATTTTTACTAGTAAGTGAATTTTTTACTAATAAATATTTTTTATATTTTCTAAGTTATTTTTTGTCTTATTAATAATATTTTTATACAAAAATAATTTTTTTTATCTCATAAGCAATATTTACTTATAAGTAATTTTTTTGTTTATAAATACTTTATTTAGTTAGTATATTTTTATTTAAGTTAGTACTAAACATAATGTATTGGTTGAAAATAATTATTTTATAAAGGGTAAAATTAGAACAGAATTGAACAAGGACTTTCCCTAATCTTGTTTTATAAATACATAATATAATCCAACAATTGAAGGGGGCTGGTAGGATTTCATCAGACCTATATTCAAGTCAAAGTTTGGGGATTCACTTTATATATATTATTTAAGCCAAAATGAGTGGGGGAAAAAAAATCAAGAAATCAATTAAGAAGCTATGGTTTCAAGATTGTACAAGAAGAAGACGGAATCTTGGTGCAAGATCTTCATCTTCTTCTCTCTCTCTTTTTTAATACTCGGTGATATACTTTAATTCCTTCTTGCATTTTTATTCTCCCATGATATATTATTAAATATTTAGTTAGGATCTTGTAATTATTTAAACCTTACTTTTAATTAAAACTTTTAAATTTCAATTGATTTGGTTAATTGCTTTTACTTCTATTCCTAACGCATGGATTAATTGGCCATTAATTCATAGATTTCGTGAGCAAGAGATGTGGATTATTTGTTTAGACCACATAGTAAAAATCTATAATTTAGTATAACACGTAGATATACTTATGTTAGTTATTGCGGTTGTTACATGAATTTTTAGAAAAATAAATGTATTCAACTAAGATTGATTCACATAGAGATATGGAATTGCATTTGTTAAATAAACTCAATGAGAACTCAAGAGCGGAAAGTTGAATACATTAGAAGAATTGGATAAGATAAACATAATCAATTGTATAAAATTTGGTAATTGAGATTAATGGGATAACTATTGTAAAATTATGAATCCTAACATTTAAATCATTATATTAAAAAATCACTTTCATATTAGTATATTTAAAATAGAAAATCAGAAAAAGAGAAATAACTATTTTATTTGCTTTCGATCAAATTGAAGTTAGGAATAATTAAATCAATTGATAGTAGTTCTCATGGGAACGATATCCGAACTCATAAGTCTATTTTATTACTTGTTACGATCCGTACACTTGTAGGATATAAAAATCGACAACAATGTCACCCAAAATCGGTAAAAATAAAACTCCCAAGCAGGTCCTTAAGCATGTTGATCGTTTAGAATGTCCAAGTTACATTCAATTGCAATAACATAGTCACTACAAAATAAAATAACATTAATGCAATTAATATAAATACACATGATAACTAGGAGAAATTAGAGCGCAACGATACACTTATGAACAGACGATTCTTCGAGGTAAGGTGCCCCGGGAATGATTCTATCTTGCTAGCCACATATTTATGTTATGTTTGGTCATGCTTAGAAGTTGTTTGAGTTGATAAAGTAGAAGTTACATTTATTGCGTGGGATTTGATTGATTTTATATCCAGAAGATTTGAACTCGTTACTCAGTAGTAGGTTGTTAAACTGTATTGCAAACACTGTACGTGGTTGAACACTTAAGTTAGTGTGTCAACGACATGCTAGACGCTTAACCTCTCATGGTTCAACTTGATATCCATTAGTTCAAGGAACAAATAGAGTTAAAAGAGAAACAGCAGTTTAACCCGAGTGGCGAACCAGGGAGGAAGACCGCCACTCTTCCGGATTAGTCGGATGAAACTTGGATACCCGAATCATAAAAAATAAAAAAATGAAAAAATAAAAAAAAGAAAAGAAAAGTGTTGACACACAAAACAGGCAGCCCAAATCAAATGGCCCAAGAGAGGAAATAGTTCAAAAGAAGGAGCCCAGATAGAGAGATCAGGGTAAAAGCCCAACCAGAAATATCATTAAATATGATGAAAGCCCAAAAAGACAAAGGTACGACGTCGCCCAAGTCTGCAGGACGCCCAGATATTGAGCGAATGAAACACCCTACAATCGCCCAGAGCAGAAGATCAATTGTCGCCCAAGAATACTGAGTCGCCCAAAGTCCCAGAAATGACCAAAGTTTGTTGTTATCCAAAATCATGATCTAAGACGGTTTGAGCACATCATAATTACGCCCCACGATTTGAGAAAGTTGATGGCAAGCAGTTATGAAGAGAGCGTAGTGATAGGAGTTGCACACGGTAGTTTTTAGCCAGCCGACCATGATGAAAGAAGTGGGTAGTTACAAGCAGTTGCTAAACGATCAAAACTGCCCAGGCCGTATAAAAGAAGGAAGAAGACAACGAAGATAAACCCGACAAAAATTCACTCTCAAAACAGAGAACATGTAACTTACTTTTCTTAGATTAATTTTTAATTACTTCAATTCCCTTATACTTGTGTGCTTGCGCCCCTTGGAGGCATCTTGTTTGTGTCCAAACTGTAATCTTCATATTCAATAAACACCCCTTTTTGGGACTTTGTTCCAAGAGCTTTGTCCCTTACACAATCGTCTGATTCCCTTTTTAATTGTTAGCGAGCGAAAACGCGCGAAACAATTTGGCACGCCCAGTGGGACACTTGGTGTTTGAAGATGCAAAAGAAAAATATTATGCCTCATAAAAGTTCGGATAAAGTATCAGCAAGTCACGGAGTAGTCCAATCTGTGATCGAGCGATATGAGGAGCAGCAGCATTCTCCTCAGACAGAAGGGTAGACTCCAAGCAGTCACAGTCGTTATGAGCCAATGACGGAGCTAAGTCCTCGAACCATGCGTGCATTGCTGGGAGAACTCACACAAGACGTCGTTGAACATGTAAATTTACGAAACGTCCATAATATGGAAAAATTTACCCAGAGTGGAAATGTTCACTATGATAACATGGCCAAACAATTAAGTGCGTTAAATGATCTCATGAGCAAATTAGTAGGCCAAGTATGTCAACCAACCGTAGGAAGTCATTTCCAGACTAGGGCAATTGTGGGACATGCTTCACCACACAATTCCTCTGGTTTGAACCCAGGACCAGGTTTAGAAACATTTTTCGGCCCTTCCACCTCAAATCAAGGGTTTAGTGGGGCGCCAAATTTGAATGGCCATAACGTGACTACCAACCTAGGGGGTAATCCAATTATAAGGGATAATGTCCTGAATGGTGGACATAATTTACCTCGTGTTAATGAGGGAATAAATACTCAACATAATGGGTATAATGGTCTGAATAATAGTGCTTTCCCTGCCAATCAAGGACCAAACATCAGGCCGCCTAAAATAAACCAACAAGTGAATCAACCCTTAGGAGTCCCATATGATCCAAATGCTTTACTAAGGAATCAGATTGCAGAAATAGTACAAGATCAAATAGCTGTTGGGGTACGTCCTGTTATTAGGCCGATTTACACTAAACCGTATCCTGATTGGGTAGATCAAGCGTACCCATGGCCTAGAGGGTATAAAGTGCCCGAATTCTCATTGTTCACTGGTTTAGGAGAAGTATCTACTCTAGAACATATAGGGCTATTTACATTACAAAGTGGTGAGGTGACCGATTACCATAAAATGAGATTGTTCCCTAGTTCATTAACAGGAGTAGCCTTTTCGTGGTTCATTAACTTGCCAACAAATTCCGTTCAGACATGGCAACAAATGGAACAATTGTTCCATGGTCAATTTTATAAAACAGAATCTGAGGTCACACTGGCCGATTTGGCGAACTTACGTCAAATGCTAAACGAATGGGCAGAAGGTTTCCTTCAAAGGTTCAAAACAGCTAGGAGTAAATGCTTTGTGCCCCTGCCTGAAAAAGAATTTGTCAAAATCGCTCAAAACTGTTTAAGTTTTGATTTAAAGAAGAAGTTCCAGGATAGGGAATTCCTTGACCTGTTCCAGCTTAGTGCGAATGTAATCAGGTACGAACATTTGATAAGAGAAGAAGAGCAAGTAAAAAATTCTAACAAATGGACTTATTATAAAGACCCACACTTTGGCGTTCATGCCGTAAATGATGAATTTTATGATCAAATTGAAATATGTTTGGCGAGTTGACCAAGGGGGATGCATATACTTGTCCCATAATGGCTAAGCCTAGGGATATAGCCAGAGACGAACCTGTAAAAGGAGAAAACAAATAGAGCAGAACATTCTCGTTTGATGTGACGAAAGCTGACCTTATATTCGATAAATTATATAAGGATAAGCAGATAAAATTGAGCGATAAACATAAGTTGCCAAGCCCTGAGCAGATTAAGGGTAAAAAATATTGCAAATGGCATAATGCATGGTCACATATGACTAATTATTGCTTGGTTTTCCGTCATGTTTTACAGGACGCTATCGAGTCAGGACGAATCACGTTCGAAGACAAAAAGAAAATGCCAGTGGATGAAAATCCTTTCCCACAACCACTTGGAGTGAATATGGTGAAGACCAATGTTACAAATAGATTACCAAGGTTTAAGTTAGTCATCGATGATGAGGAAGACCTTGAGAAACATGCCAGTGTGTTCGAACGTATCAGGAGAAAAGAACCTATGAAGAATGAAGAAGTCTTGTGTGCCAGATGTAAAGGAGAAATGAGGGCAAATATTGAAAGATCAGAAGTATGGCAGAATCACCATCGCCCTGAGTTCGCTCCAAACAGAAGGCAGGGCACATCGTTTTATAAGGAGCCGCATTTGGAAAGGCAGTTCAGGCCAACACGGCATGAGAAATCGTTCAGACCACAGCCTCGCCAACTTAATGTGTGGCACTCATATCAGTATAACGCAAGACGTGTTGTGCCTTTTAATGAAATGACCAGGACTCAACAAAGACGATTTCAACGGAATTACGGACGAATGATGAGGCAGCAACCAGAAAAGCCACGTCCTAAAGCACCAAGAATGCTGGAAATGGTTAATCAAAATGCTCTCGAAGATAGTGTAGAGACTGGCACTGGAGAATCAATGAGAGAAATGCCAGAAAGTTCTTCTGGGAGGTCGAAGTTTGATCGAAACAAAAGAGAAGAAGACGATACGGAACCACATCTTACTATTCAGTTCGGCACTTTACCTCCCGTCATGGCTAATAATTATTTGTTGGCCAACTAATTCAAGAATAAGGAGGGAGAATGAGAAGATGAAGAAGAAGTGTGTGTGTTGGAATGCGAAAGTGGTCAGACGTCCCAAGAAGTACAAGGCGAAGAGGATGATGGCATGACTGATATTGAGGAAGAGATCGATCTTGAAGAAGAAAGGAGAAAGATAGGAGTATCGCGTAATATCTTGCTGAAACAATTGCATCGGGAAGGAGTTCGTGAAGTAGATTTGTTGGGAGAACCATCTGGGCGTTCTTTCGATTTCTACGTACTATATGGGACACCCAAAAGGAAGAAAAGGGTACCTCGTTCTGAGAAATACGGATCTCCTCCAAGGATACTGCCTCCCCCAACAGGTTGGATAGCTACTGGAGAAATACTAAAAGATAGAGATGATGCCCCACAGACGGATATTCAGCCCGAGGTATTGCAAGTTGATTCATCACAAAGGGATAAGTTGACAGGAGACAAACAGGAGGTGGAAATCGATGCAGTAGAAAAATTTGTCTTCAAAAAACCCACTATGAAATTGACCAAGCATTTAAGGCCACTTTATGTAAAGGCCTTAGTAAATGGCATACCCGTGGTGAAGGTGCTTATTGACAATGGGGCTTCCATAAACACTATCCCAGTAAGGATGATGAGGAAGTTCGCAAAAACAGAGGATGACATGATCCCAACAGAAGTCATTCTCACGAGCTTCAATGGGGGAGCCACTTCAGCCAAGGGAGTAATGCCACTTGATATAACTATGGGTACGACTACAAGGACGACTGTCTTCTTTGTCATTGATGGTCCTACCAGTTACAATATACTGTTAGGGCGAGATTGGATTCATGGAAGTCGCTGTATACCATCATCGCTCCATCAGTGCTTGGTTTTTTGGAATAACCAAGGGAAGGCAGAGGTGGCACAGGCAGATCATAGGCCTTTTGTTGCAGAAACTAACTCTGTAGAAAGGTTCATGTATGAAGGGAACTACGGACCTGTTATAATAATCCAAGATGGAGAAGAAACTCAAGTCGTCGCACAGAGTGAAGAACCATTTTCGGTAGAAGCACTCGCTGAAATGTTCAGTCAAATGAGGCCAAACATAGTGATCCTAGAAGAGCCAGTTATTGGCAAAAGAACGCTTAGAGAATATTAATGACTTGGCAACCAAAAGAGCATGTGGCCAAGATCCAGGCCTTTAAAGCCAGACTAGTGGCTTTCAATAAAGAATGTCAGGAAAAAATCAAAAAAGAGGTAGCATTGAAAATGCTGGGAGACAAATTAGCAGTATTCAAATTGGAACAAAGTATTGAACAGGAAGTTAACAAGGTAGATTGCCTAGAAGAAGAAATACCTGTAAAGGATTTGGACGATGAAGTAATGAGGATCCAAAAACCTGGAAACGCTCAAGCACAAGACCCGTTGATCAAAGTAAACATTGGCGGTGTGGGAGAGGATCGCCCAACATTTATCAGCCAGATGCTTAGTCAAGAGGTTAGTACAGCATTAATCGTTTTATTAAAAGAGTATAAAGACTGTTTTGCTTAGGAGTATGAACATATGCCTGGTTTAGATAAAAATCTAGTGGAACATAGATTGCCAACTAAACCAAACTTTAAGCCCCATAAACAGCCTCTTAGACGTTTTGCTCCTAACGTGTTGCCTGAAATTAAGAAAGAAATTGAGCGATTATTAAAAGTAGGTTTCATTAGGACAGCTAGATATGTTGAATGGTTATCTAATATCGTGCCAGTGTTAAAAAAGAATGGTAAAATGAGGGTGTGCATAGACTTTAGAAATCTGAATTTAGCAACACCTAAAGATGAGTATCCAATGCCCACGGTAGATTCCTTGGTTGATTCCACTGCCGGACATGTCATGTATTCTTTTATGGATGGGTACTCGGGTATAACCAAATATATATAGCTGAAGAAGACATACACAAAACCGCATTTAGATGCCCAGGAGCCTTAGGATGTTACGAATGGGTAGTTATGCCTTTCGGCCTAAAAAATGCGGGGGCGACTTATCAAAGAGCAATGAATCTAATCTTTCATGATATGATAGGCAAGTTTGTTGAGGTGTATGTAGATGACATCGTAGTTAAATCTGTTAAAGAGGAAGATCATTTCGAACAACTGAAATGCTCATTTGAGCGAATGAGACAATATAAGCTGAAATTGAATCCTTTGAAGTGTGCGTTTGGTGTCAATGTCGGTAATTTCCTTGGCTTTCTAGTACACCAAAGAGGGATTGAACTCGATAAGAATAAAACAAAGGCCATTTTAGAGGCCAAACCGCCTAGCAACAAAAAAGAATTGCAAAGATTTCTAGGTCAAGTTAACTTTTTAAGGCGATTTATCTGTGCAGGGCGAACAAAAGCTTTTTCGCCTCTCCTAAAGTTGAAAAATCAGGACGAACTCGTCTGGAAAGAAGAACATCAAAAGGCATTTGATAGCCTAAAGACGTATTTGGCAAATCCGCCAGTGTTGGTGTCACCTATCCAAGGACGGCCAATGAAGGTGTATATATCGGCTGAACAAGAATCGATAGCTGGAATGGTCGCGCAGGAAGACCAGTTTGATGAAGAAAGGGCAATATACTATTTAAGTAGACGTTTGACGAAATGCGAATGTAATTATTCTGCTATCGAGAAACTATGTCTCGCTTTGTATTTCACATGTACTAAATTAAGGCTACTTACGGCCTGTAACAGTTTATCTGATTTCTGAAGTTAATTTAGTGAAGTACATATTTTCTCGCCCTATTTTACACCAAAGGATAGGCCTTTGGACTTTAGCATTGTCCGAGTTTGAAATACAATATATACCACAGAAAGCGGTTAAAAATCAAGCATTGACTAATTTCTTGGCCGATCACCCGTGCCTTGATATGCCTGAAGAAATTAAATTGGAGATAGACTCATTCGAGTTCAAACCATGGATCCTATATTTTGATGGGTCAAAAACTTCCAAAGGTGCAGGAGTAGTAATAGTTTTGATAAATTCTCTAGGAATTTGTTATAAATTCGCCTTCACATTGGACAGAATGTGCACCAATAACCAGACCGAATATGAGGCATTGATTGTCGGCCTAGAGTTATTAATTGAAATGGAAGTAAAAAACGTGATTATTAGAGGCGATTCCCAGTTGGTGATTTACCAACTCACTGGCGATTTTAAATGTCAGAGCGAATCTGTTATAAGCCAGTATGAAGTCGCCCAAGAATTACTAGAAGAGTTTGACTAAGTAGAACTCCAATACGTCAACAGAATGTACAACGACATAGCAAATGAAACTGGCCCAAATGGCCTCAAGTTACTTAAAAGTCTTAGATATGGAGTACACTTGTGAATATGGAACAATTTTGCCTGTTATACAAAGGAGGACAAATAAGATTGGAATTCATTGTATACAGGAGGGAGACGCAATAGATTGGAGGGTAGAGATAAAAGAGTTCTTGGAAAGACCAAGTAAAAAGAACAATAGAAAGATAAAGCTGCGATCAATGAATTATACATTAATTGAAGGTGAATTACTTAAAAAACGCCCAGATGGGGTGTTATTAAAGTGTGTAAGTTTACAAGAAGCCAAGGTGATTATGGCGGAAATGCTCGAAGGAATTTGTGGAGCCCACCAAGCTGGTCAAAGGATGAGGTGGTTAATTATTAAGAATGGATATTTTTGGCCTAAAATGGGAGAAATGTGCGTCCAATATGCGAAAAGTTGTCTGGCATGTCAAAAGCATGGGCAAGTTCAGAGAGCACCAGCTAGAGAAATGACACCTATCATTAAGCCATGGCCATTTAGAGGCTAGGCGATAGACTTAATAGGGAAGATTTATCCACCATCGTCCAAACAACACACATTCATTATAGTAGCAACAGACTTCTTCACTAAGTGGGTAGAGGCCATACCTCTAAAAGAGATATCTCAGAAAAGTGTCATAGAATTCATTCGCGACCACATCATCTATATGTTTGGAATCTCACAAACCCTGATGGTGGATCATGGAACTTCCTTGAATGGAGATCAAGTGAAAGAATTTTTGAGCGAATTTGGGGTCAAGTTGGTAAATTCCACGCCTTATTACACTCAGCCCAACGGTCAGGCTGAGTCATCTAACAAGATCCTGAAGAATATCGTAAGAAAGATGATAAGTGAAAACGCCAGAAATTGGCACGAGTGTTTGAATCAAGCTCTGTGGGCCTATAGAACGTCGCCACGCACAAGCACTAAAGTTACCCCTTTTCAACTGACATACGGGCAAGACGCAGTGTTACCTGTGGAAATCAACGTGCAGTCAATGAGAGTACGTTCACAAAACGACCTGGGCGACAACGAACGCGCAGAATTGCTCGTCCAAAATTTGTTGGAATTGGACGAATTAAGGTTAGATGTTCTGGATAGATTACAAGTCCAGAAACAGAAAATGGCTAAGTTTTACAACAAGAAGGTCGTAGCCAAGTCCTTCAGTTTGGGCGATTTAGTTTGGAAGGCAATACTCCCTTTGGATAGTAAAGATCCAAAGTACGGTAAATGGTCACCAAATTGGGAAGGACCATACAAAGTGAAAAGTGTTTTGCCTAACGGAGCCTATCATTTAGAGGATCTAGATGGTACTAATCATGTGAGGTTCATCAATGGCAAATACTTGAAGAAATATGTTCCTTCCTTATGGGAAGACGAACAATTACAAACTTAAAAATGAAAATTCTAATGAGCGATGATAACCAAATAAAATAAAGGACGAAATACGTCTAAATAAAACTTTTTATTAATCAAATATTGGTTACATCAACAGAATATGAAAAGTACAAAGCCTTCTATGTGCGTGAATTTGAAATCTCCTATAAGTTACAACTGAGGATAAACAATTGTAGGCCTTTGGCAGCAACGGTGAAAATTGTGGACTGGGATCAGCCACATTCCCAAAAGCATTGCTACAATAGTGAGCAAAAGGGCTAGAAACGTTCCTTCCCTCCATCGATAGATGGGAAGAATTTTGCAGCTGACCAAGAAATTTTTCCTACATCTCCCATACCAACAGACGTGTCAAGTCAGACGACACACAGGATGGATCAACTGATCCATTTTTACAGAAAGTCGAAACTGGAGAGAGTGTTGAGATATTGGACAATGGCAGTAGGATAATTAATGGAAAATGATTACAAATGGAAGTGATAAGTGTTGAAGGCACAAACGTATTTATAAGGAAATGAATATGAAGAGTCAGGATACGAAAGGCCACATACATTGAATGGCCCAAAAATCTGAAAGGAGAGGAAATTGATATGCATGAATCTTAGCATGTAATTAAGTGCTTAGGGAGTTGATGATTTAAAAGAGTAACGTCAATATTCGAGCATACAATTAGCATGTAATTAAGTGCTTGGAGGGTTGACGATTAAAAGATAAACGTCAATTAATATTCGAACATGCAAAACAATTGTTCATTAAAGGCGAAAGCTGTTGTAACAGTTAAAAACTAAGATGAATAGATTCACGAATTTACAAAGAGAATGACATAAAAATGTCTCAATTACAGTTCACCCCAAACAGATCGCATCTGTTCCCTAAGCTTCGCCCAATCCTCATCCTGCCTTTGAGGAGCAGTATCTATATCGGTCACCACCTCTTCATCCACTTTTAGCTCCCGGTAACGCCCAACTAATGATTTGGTCCGTTCTACCCTTTGGGAGGCGTTACACTGTTTAGCAGCCATCCTGGCCTTGCAATCATCCATCTTTGCTTGAAACTCCTCATCTCTACAGCCAAAGTCATCATTAAAGAATTTTCGGCCTTAATTTCATAAGAGAGTTCATTCAATTCAGTTTTAGCCTTGTTAATCTCCTGGAGCAAAGACTCTTTTTCAGAAGAAGCACGAAGATACTGAGCACTTTTGGCCTTCAATTCGGCACATCTAGCCAACAGAGAAAGGACTTCAGAATGAATGGCCCTCAACGTCGCCTTGAATTTCGGGGAAACATTGAGCGACGGAAGCGCAAGTGCTTGTACCAACTTTGTGCTCAAGAGATCAAATTTATCCTTCTGAGCAGCAGCACTGGCCATGCAAACATCCATGTCCATGAAGGCAACATACTCAAGCATTGATTGTCTAAGAACCTCCATGTTTGCCTCAGAGGAGTCTGAAGGATGACTGGAAGAAAAGCAGGATGTTTCCAATTGTTCCCAAGAAGAAAGCAGATCTTGAATGGAGCGCACAACGGTACTAGTGCACTGAAAGAAAAATGCCAATGTTAAAATGTCACTACAACAAATCAATCAAGCGAAACCAAAAGAGTGAAGGAGAAACATGAGATACCTCGTTAGCAACTTTCGGGCGTCCAGGATCATCATCAATTGGCTCCATCATTCGTGAAGACTTCCCTTTCTCTGAATAAGACGAACTCGCTGCGACGGGCAAGTCTGTGGGAACACATACACACAGAGAAAATAGGTCAGAAACTGCTGAGTCAACAAATAGGGCCAAAGTATCAAGAAACAGCCAACCTGCTGGCACAGAAATTGGGGGATGAACGTCCTGAGAAGTCTGCGATGCTTCAAGGGATTGTGATGAAGTTTCTGTCACTAGAGGTCGTTCTGTGGGAGGAACCCCTTCATCAGATGACCCTGTCGAAACAATTGCAACAGTAGGAGCTGGAGCTGGAGTAGGAGAGTCTGTGACTAAAGCTTCTAAACGAGAGGATGAACTTTTCTGGAACCATCAAATGGAATAGTCAAATGAAGCATCAGTCCATAAAGATTAATAAGTCATGTTTAAACAAAGCCATTTCCTTTCTCTTGTGAATTAGGGGGACATCAACATCATCACCATCATCATCACCAGTGTCATAATGCAAGATTGGAGAAGCTGCAGCTGGCCGTTTCCGGCTAGAAGCACCTTTGGTAGCAACAGCCGGGGAAGTCGAGGAAGCAGAAGGAAGATTTGAACGTTTGTGGGAAGTTGATGGTGATTTGGAAGGGCCCTTGATGGACAGAGGAGTAGCAAGGATAGGGGAAGAAGGGAGAGTCTCTGAACGATCCAATGAATGAAAGACACAATTAGCGTTGACTGAAAGGAGCCTACGCTTCACAGATGGCCACAGTTGGTCAAAAAGAGGATGTGTGACAGCAGTAAGATTAAAAGGAACAAAAGAAAAGCCTTCAGCCAAGCTTTTATTGCGAGCATCTATAGCTCCAGTCTCAGCCTTACTAATAAGGTGAAAACGCTCTGTGATATTTTTGGAGTAACAAGGAGGAACAGGCCATGTTTGGCCGAAACTAAGCTGACGGGCAAAGAAATGAGGAGCATATATATCAACGCCAGCCTTAGCATTTGTTCTCGTCACGATATCATGAAACAACTCCCTCCCAACCAAAAATTTAACCCATATAGGCAAAGATACAGTTGCTTCATCCATAGTGGAAGGAGGACGAACAAAAATGGGGATTTGATGAACGGGAAAAGGAAAGAATGAATGAATGGAATTCAGTGTATAAAAGAATGTGAAAATCTCTCTGGCAGACATATTTATAGGGTCTAACTGATGAATAAACAACCCATAGCAGGCAACTGATGTAGGAGGGGAAGGCACAACACCAAGTTGTGGGAAATACGCCCTCAACCACAATTGGGCCAACCAAAGAGGTCCACTGCCTGTAGGAGATGCATTATTCTTCAATTGAAATTGAAGGGAGGCCATGCCTCTATAAAGAGCAACCAAAAGGAATGAAAATAAATTCAAGGGTCGACCACGTGCTAGTTCGTGTGATATAGGCAAATAACTTGTAGAAAGCTTCAGACTAGGGACGCAGAGGATATATTTACACAGCCAAACGTGGATAAAAGCTACACGCTCAGCATGGTTAGGTTCAGAAATGGAAGCAGTGTAAAGGCTTTGCATGCTCGAATAAGACTCAGTAATTTTCTTATCAAACTTCGGAGCAGCACTAGTGACCAAGATACCAGGAAATATGGTATCGCCCAAAGGTGGGAGGTTTACTAAAGCCCCTATGTCCCTCAGGGTAATAGACATCGGGCCAAGAGGAAAAATAAAAGTGTTATACTCTGAGGACAAAAAACTCAACGCGATTGGAAAAAGTGCTGAGTCATAAATTGGAGGATGGAGGGTAATCTCCAACAAATCAGAAATCCGTGCACGATCAAAAAGTGCTTTTGTGGGACCATGTTTTACTAGACGTGCATGCCAAAAACGAAAAGAAGAATCAGCTTTGGGCCAAGTACGAATACCTCGCTCCTAGATGGGCTTTAACGGTAGTGAGTTCAGAAAAGGAAGATTTTCCGTGCAAGGGAATACTTGACCCGTCGCCACTTTCTCTATTGATGCAGCATCATTGAACAATGGGCCAAGATAAAACTCATTCCGGTCTGGATTGGCCGATGCAAGATGAGAAGAGTTTACATACGGCCTGGTGAGGAGATTCAGGAAGTTTTCGAAACTAAAAGGGGAATCCGAACGAGTTTGAAAGGTCGCCATTGAACGCAAAATACGAGTTTGTCTGAGGTTGCTTAAGAAACGTAGAGGAGAAGCAAGACGATGAACAGTAAAATAAGAGGGAAAAGACGCGAAGTATGAAGACGTGGTTTTATAGTGCAACGAAGTGGCGCGATGTTTGGGTTTAGAGGGGTTGTAACGTCACACTGTTTTAGACAATTAGAAGAAAGTGATGATTGAAAAACCTTGAAAATTTCAAACGTTGCTGGAAGACACATAAATGAATATGGCGAAGATTAAAATTAATTCCGCCATATTGGGGGGTAATTGTTGACACACAAAACAGGCAGCCCAAATCAAATGGCCCAAGAGAGGAAATGGTTCAAAAGAAGGAGCCCAGATAGAGAGATCAGGGTAAAAGCCCAACCAGAAATATCATTAAATATGATGAAAGGCCAAAAAGACAAAAATACGACGTCGCCCAAGTCTGCAGGACGCCCAGATATTGAGCGAATGAAACACCCTACAATCGCCCTGAGCAGAAGATCAATTGTCGCCCAAGAATACTGAGTCGCCCAAAGTCCCAGAAATGACCAAAGTTTGTTGTTATCCAAAATCACGATCTAAGACGGTTTGAGCACATCATAATTACGCCCCACGATTTGAGAAAGTTGATGGCAAGCAGTTATGAAGAGAGCGTAGTGATAGGAGTTGCACACGGTAGTTTTTAGCCAGCCAACCATGATGAAAGAAGTGGGTAGTTACAAGCAGTTGCTAAACGATCAAAACTGCTCAGACCGTATAAAAGAAGGAAGAAGACAACGAAGATAACCCCGACAAAAATTCACTCTCAAAACAGAGAACATGTAACTTACTTTTCTTATATTAATTTTTAATTACTTCAATTCCCTTATACTTTTGTGCTTGTGCCACTTGGAGGCATCTTGTTCGTGTCTAAACTGTAATCTTCATATTCAATAACCACCCCCTTTTTGGGACTTTGTTCCAAGAGGTTTGTCCCTTACACAATCGTCTGATTCCCTTTTTAATTGTTAGCGAGCGAAAACGAGCGAAACAAAAAGAAAAGAGAAGAAGCAGTTGGTTATAGAAAAATGTTTTAAAATTTAAACGAAAAGTTATCATTTAAACAAATAAACAGAGGTTAATTTGTCTCAAAATTTTTGAATAATACGAAGCCACTTTCTGTGGCTAATGTTTCAACAATAACTACCAGTTTCAAACGTAATAAAGTTTAACAAACACGCTCTAAGGATGTCAACTTATCCACATTCTAATAGCTACTTGATATATTAATACGGTTAAACCTAAGTATACAAACGAGTTGGGTCGAGCCGGCTTGCAAACCGAATATTGCGGCTCAAGCATGGCCCATGAAAAAAAGGCTTGGATCGAGTGAAAGCTCGGTCGAAAAATCGAGGCTTGGCTCGAGTTTTAGGCTTGGGGAGTTGAGCCAGCTCGATAGTTGCTACCTTCTTTAGGCAGGCAGCCCAACCTATGACACAGGTGGGCCTGTGTGGCTCGGGGTTCCCACTCGGGCTCGATTTATCATTTGAAAATGAGGTTTGGTCCGAGCCGCGAGCAGATTCGACTTGGACCTTTTTCGGGCTGAATTACTGATTGACGAGTCGATTTGACATCCTTATTTAACCTTCATTGAGACAAGTAATCCAATGTTACACATATTGTCACTCAGTTACAAAAATTAACATTAAATTCTACGTGGTGCCTTTAAGTGCCAATTTTTGTCACCAATGTTACTTATTGAGACAAATAAGCAAAATAAGGAAATTAGGAATTGTGGATTAAACAAATTCAATGAGTAATGAGGGTTTAGTTTTGGTCAAATGTTTTTGGCTTAAATAGTATGGTAATTCCAAGGTTTAAAAAATCGATCTAAGCATTGACTCGAAAAGGAAAGGGTCAAGGGTCGAACCGGTAATTTCTAAAAAATAAATAAGTTTACAAAGAAAGAAAAGAATGAAAAGCAAGTTTTTTTGTTGAATCAAATCCCAAAAACTGCATTAGCTACTCAAAACATATAATTAAAAAAAAATAATCTCAAACCTTTGTAACCTGATAAAGGAAGAACACGATCGGCCCAAGAATTAGAATGTGGAATTGAGAATCAAGTAGAGAAATTTGGAAGAAATAATCTTGGATATGACACAGAAGAGAAGAGACGAATCAATTGAGGTTAAAATAAGAGTTTTAGTTATTTCAATTAAATCAACTCTAACTAAATTGAGAGTGAGTCAAGAGTTCTCTCTAAACCAACCTGTCCGATGGGTTTCTAGTTGGGTTTTCAATTAGAAGTTTTATAAGCCAAACTGGCCCGCTTTGGGTGTGATTCTCATTTTTTCGATTGCACCAGTTGCTCTCAATCTTTAAAATATTGGGTAATTCTATGTTTGTTTTAACCATAATTTTTGTTATTTGACGAGATAAATAATACCATTTGATACGTTGATACTTAACGGCACCATGTAGGACTTAACATTAAAATGATTTAATCGAGTGAACGTTAATATAAGATTAAGAGGCTCGAATGATTATTATGATACATAAATAATTTCAATAATTATTGACATAATTATTAAAAACTTCAATCATGATTAATGTAATTAACCCTGTTATATTTTAGATTTTGCTACTTGAACATCTATAGATGCGGTTATAGATGTCAGGTGGAATTGCTGAGATGACCAAGTATTTGACTAAAATAAATTGAAATGAAATAAATTAAACATAATTCACGTGAATGGGCACAAATCTTAAAAACAAAACATTGGAAACTACCGATCCAATCTTCCGTTCTTTGAAACCACCGCATTTGTAATTTCTTTTCCGTAGCTCAACGCCCATCATCTCCGGCCAAAATATGAAGCCAAGTATCAAGAAATTGCTCAAAACCCAGACGAAGCTACCAAAAATCGTATATGTTGATTTTCTGAACTTGAGGATTGAGAATGAGCACAAACAAAACCTTCAAGTACCTGAAACAAAGGTTTCGAGATGTGTTTTCGTCACTCATTCAATACTTAAGTTAGAGAGAAAATTTATGCGAAAGGCTATATGTTGAAAATTATATAAAATCGTACCTGAATAATGAATTGAGATCTTGCACTTATAGAGATAAAGTAGAACACTCCTGGTAAGATTAAGTTATTTGAATCTTTAAGAGATTTTCCATACTTAGGAATTGTAACTTGATAGATGTTGTGCGATTGATATTTGGATACAGATGAAACTCTAGTGGTAGAATCCCAACAGGATAGGACGAAGTAGGTGTAGTAGGACTCAATCGTATCAGAATTGGATAAGCCTTATCTTATTAGAGATTCCTAAAAGATTAGATGTTGTTAGATTCGAGGTCAAGACATAATCTCGAGAAGACCCCAACCAAAGGATTGTGTTATTGGCCGAGGATGTAGGCCGACAAGGTCTACATAGTTTAGGAGATGCCGATAGGATATGACATACCTGATGAGCATTGGCAAGATATGGTGAGATGAGAAAAATTCTTCCTCGGGTGTAAGTGCTCGAGATTGAAATATTTTTGACCATGTCATTGGCCCTTGTGCATCCATGCCAGAGGTTCGCGCATGGCGCGCAGGTTTCTGGGGTGAGATGCACACTTCTTCAACACGAAAGAGCAACCTGAGATAAGATTGAGCAGCCTTGGGATAGGTATGATCAACCTTAATGCAGGACTAATCAGCTTTGAAGTAGGATTGATCAACTATAAATAGTAGGCATGATCAATCTTTAGGAAGGACTTGTCGGCTTTGAGATGGGGCTGATCAGCCTTAGGTAGTAGGCATGATCAGCCTAAAAATGATACTGATCAGCCATGGAATAAGGGTGGCCAACCATAACAAGATAAACATGATCAGGCCAATAGGCATGATCAGCCTTGATGAATAAGCTTTGTTGGGGGTGTGAAGTGATAAGTCATATGTGGATGAGTGACACGTGGCCTCAATTTTGGAGCTAATAATTGCCCTATGTGGATGTTTGCCACGTGGCAAGGATTGAGAGACATTTGGTCTTTTCCAAAATCCTATAAATACCCCATACCTAACTTCATTTATCACCTATCACTCACAAAATATTCCTCAGACAACTTCGGGTTTAGGCTTAAGGTAAGTCTGTAAGAGTTCGTGAACTTTAGATAATCTAAGTTCTTAAAATATCTAATACTAGTAGCTCTTCATGGTCGAACTCAATGCTCGATGAGGATGGACATTCCTTTATACCCTATGTTATCCCCATAGATAGCCACCCCGTCTCTACTATACCCGAGCTTCGTTGTAGATATAAAGAGCATGAGATTATTGGGATAGGCCGAGAGTTTGAGATTATGCCAACGTGTGACGTTCGGCTATGGCTGTAAATGGATCAAAGATGGACCAGATCTACCTATATCCGATCCGATAATCCAACGAATATTTGATTGTTAAATCTATATTCGTTTTGCTATATTATCGGATATCCGATCCTATAATTCGATCCGAAATTAAAGAAATTAGGGAAAAAATAATATCGAAATTAACTTTTTTTTTTTTTCCAATTTACCACTTCTTAAACGGGTTTAATAATTATAAATTTTACAACTTTTTTATGTTTTGAATTTGATGACTTCTTTATTCTAAATTTATTTCTTTATTTTAGTCACAAATAATATGTCATAAAAATATTTTACCAACTCAGTTATTTATAACAAATCAAATCAGATTGACCTATATCCATATTTGATTCATTTATCTAATAAATTATCAGATTCGAATCTTAATCGGGTTATCAGATTAAAACTCTGAAACCATCTCCCATTAATTCCATCGGATTCGGATAAAAAATCAATCCATTAACAACCCTAAGTTCGACTTCCCAGGCCCCGAGAACAGAGTAAACAGTGCTCGAGAATGAGAGTTGGTAGTTTTCAAGGAAGCCTTGAAAGGAGGGCTTAGGTGGCCCCTCCATCATTTTTTTTATTGAATTTTTAGTCGAGCAGGGTATGTGTCCCAGGAAGCTAGTTCCAAATGGATGGAAGTTGCTTGTATATTTCTTTTTATAGCATACCTATCTATAGTCTCGAGGTTAGTCAAGCTTAGGATGATCTTCGAATTGAAGATTCTCCTGGGTTTTAATTGTTTAGTTTGCTTATCTTCTCAAGGTAACTTTAAAGTCCCCAAGATGCCGAGCTCCCTAAAAGGGTGGAAGTTCAAGTATTTTTTTTTATCTTCCATTAAGATCCTGACTATCTCTTTAGTTCTCGGTATTGAATGGTGAATATACCCGGGGCTCTCTTACAATTATGCTTTCAAACAAGCCCGAGCCTACCTTCGTTGTAAGTTGCCCGACGTCAACCCTGATGATCTGCTGCATGTTCTTGAGGTTATTGATGGGCTCAAACTTTCATCGTCAGAGGGGACGATAATCGAGGATGGGGCTGGTGTTGAGAATGGAAATGAGGTCAATAGGCCCCCGACCAACGAGGATCTAGATTAGGTCTCGACCGCCTCCCATGACCATTTTTTCTGACATATTTTTTAATGAATTGTAACAAGAGCATTGCCCGATTAGGGCGTACGTTATTTGTGGATGACTGACATTTTATATATTGATTTTTGATTTCTATCATTTCTTGTTACATTCTCGAGTAGTAGAATAATGTAACAAGCTCGAGCCTTTCAAGGTAATGCTAGGCTTGAGCAACCAATTTTTTATACAGTCAAGTAACAAGCTCTTAGGATCTTGAAACTGTTGAGCTCGAGCCTTCTGGTATAATGATACGCTTGAGCAACCAAAAAAATTATAAAAGTAAAGTAATAAGCTCGAGAAACTTGACATTGCAGTACAATGTTAGGTCCAAGCATTTAAATAAGCCCGAGGAGCTTAGAACTGTTTAGTGCACGTTTGTTTTAGATTAAAATCTAATTTTCATCTAAGTCAAAGTCAAACAATCAATATTAACCACATTTTCAAGAGTTCCACAATTTTTCAACCACACATTTCAAAAACTTCTATCACAATCTAATAAAAATTTAATTTCAATCCCCGCCAACACCCTCTCTTAGTAGTGTAATTTTCCTGAGCATTTTAAAACTGTAGAATCAAATGATTAATCCTGAACAGTCGACAAATCAAACAAGTTCGAGCATGTCGAACGCGTTTAATCAAAATATTAGGATTGACTAGTGCAATCAAACATGCTCAAGCATCAATTTTACAAACTTGAGCATTTACACTGAGAAGTTGATAACCCGGGTGCTCGAGATTCGGGAGGTCGGGACAACATAGTTGTAATGAGTTTTAAGCTTTTTCTTGGGACAAGGCTGATGGTACTTGCGCTGGGTAAGAATTTGAGGTGCTTTCATGGGACAAGACTTTGAAGTGCTTGTAGGCAAGGCTTGAAGGTGCTTGCATGTGGTAAGGCTTGCGGTGCTTGCATGGGGGTAAGACTTTAAGGTCCTTGCGCGGGGATTTGAGGTGTTTGCACGGGGCAAGACTTTAAGGTGCTTCCGCGGGACAATACTTGAAGGTGCTTGCATGGGGCAATATTTTGAGGTGCTCAGGCGAGACAAGACTTTAAAGTACTTGCACAGGGCAAAGTATGAAGGTGCTTGCAAGGGATAAGGTTTTGAAGTGCTTGCACGGCGAAATGCTGTATGTCGTCTAAGATAGAGAAAAAATAAGATTTATTGGGATAGGATCCTGACACAACTAATAGATTTATTGGGATAGGATCCTGACACAACTAATAAACTCATCTTACTTAAAAAGTAAATATAATGAAAGGTAAAAATACGCGGGCATGCAAGCCCGACTAAAACAAACATGATAGAAAGAAATTAAAAAACCACTAAGTAAAGGTAGAGAAAACTACTTGTAATAAATTTTCAAATTATTAGCATTCCACGATCTTTGGAGTGGTCTTTCCGATGTGTTGTATACTCCTTTACGAACTTGCAGTATGACCTCAAAAGGTCCTTTCCAAATAGGCCCAAGCTTGCTAGGGGCAAGTCCTGCTGCTTCGGCTCTTCTAAATACAAAGCCTCTAACTATGAACCTTCTGAATATTACTTTATTATTGAAGTATCTTGCTGTTTTGTTTTGATAAGATACAACCCTAATGACAGCTTGTTCCTTTACTTCTTCGAGAAGTTCAAGGTACTCTGTCTTGTGCTTATCAGCATCGGTCTCAAGTCTCCTAAGGTTGGGAAATCTAATTTTAACCGGAAGTATAGCCTTAACACCGAAATCTAACATGAAATGGCTCTTTCCTGTCGTGGTTTTGTGAGATATTCTATATATCCAAAGTATAAAGGGTAGTTCATTAGACCAATGCCTCTAATATCCCCAATCCTTGTTCGAAAGTTCTATAATATAATTCAATTTGTCACCCGAGCTAGGCCATTGCTTTGAGGACGTGAAACTGACATCAAACGATGGTCAATCCTAAGGTTGGTGCAAAACTTTTTGAACAATGGATTATCAAATTGTCTCCCTTGTCAATTATGAGGACCTTGGGTATCCAAACCTGTAAATAATGGACTTCCAAATGAATGACCTCAACTTGGGCTTGATCTCTACCTATTTAGTAAAGTACCCTATTGCTATAGCGACGAACTTCAATTGACCTTTGGTAAATAGGAATGAGCCGAGGATATGTACACCCCATTTTTCAAATGGGGTTGTATGGTGGATGAAGGTAAGGTCCTCGACTGAAGAATGAATGATGTTTCCAAACATATGGCACTTTTTCACATTTCTTAACATAGTCCTCGATATCTTTCCTCACGATAGACCAGTAATATCCATATCTTATAATTTTAAAGGCCAGGGCCCGAGCTTTTTGATGATTTCCTCACACTCCTTCGTGAACTTCTGCTGGTGCTTGGGATGATTCTAAAGGTTTGAGGCACCTAAGGTACGAAAGAGTGAAACTTCTACAGAAAAGACTCCTCTGATCATACACCATCTTGGTGTTCGGAATTGTGTGCTCCTTGCTATCCGTAGATCCTTTGGTAAATTTTCATTTGTTGTAAAATCAACTATTGAGTCCATCCATGAGGGCTCATGATTAATGTAGATAGTGGATGTTGTTTGACTAATGCTTGGTTCTATCAAAAATCTGATGTAGACTATTCTATCAAGATCATCAACTCCCATGAATATGAGTCTAGACAAAATGTCGACCCTGCAGTTGTCGACTTGGGCAATCTTAATAATTTCACAACTCTTGAATCATCTTTGAAGACCGTGAACTTTTAGGTAATATAAGCTCATATTTCATCTTTCTTTTCAAATGTACTTTCCATTTGGCCAACTACAAGTTGTGAATTGCTAAAAATTTTGATATGTTGGTGAGCTTTAGAGCAATGACAACTCCCTTATACTTTGCCTTATTGTTGGTAGCTTCAAATTCAAATCTAAGAGCAGACTTTCTATGAGCTTGTACTCTGCCTTGTACTTTGCCTTATACTATGCATGTTGGTAGCTTTCTATGAGCTTGTCCGAACAGATAATTATGACCCCTGCACTCGAACCCGATGAGTTAGATGCTCCATCTACAAATATCTCTCGTGTGTCTGTAGCGGTGGTGGTTGGGTTATCTCCTGGCCCTTGAGGCCTTAGGGTGAATTCTATTATGAAGTCGCCAATGCGTTTGTCTTGATAAGGGTCGGGGCTTGAACTCCATATCAAATTCACAAAAATTGGGTGAGATTGAAAGTATTGCTGTAGTTTTTGCTCTGCCATAACCGCAAGAGCAAGAGCAAGCTGTTCGGCTAATATATATCTGGTCTCCACATTAAGTAATACTTTGCTCATATAATAAATTGGTTGTTGAGCTTTGTTAACCCCTTTTACTAATACACCACAAACTGCATTTTGAGAAACTGCCAGTACAAAAACAAAGTATCTCCGGGCTCTTGTTTTGTGAGAACCGATAGGGTTGCAAATGTCTGTTTGAGCTATTGGAAAGCCTTTTCACATTCCTCATTCCCCTCGAAGCTTTGATTACCCCTGAGGACTTTGAAAAATGGCAAACATCTATCTATTGTATGGGACATGAACCTGTTCAAGGCGACGATCCGAACTGTCAGTTTTTGTACCTCTTTCTTGCTCCTAGGTGATGCAGTGGATGTTAAAGCTTGTATCTTGTTCAGATTAACATCAATTCCCTTGTGCATGATTATGAAGCCCAATAACTTACCCGAGCCTGCCCCAGAAGCAAACTTTGCTTCAACATAAGCCTCAATATTTTTCCCGATCAAATTAGCAAAGATTTTGTTGATAAGCTTTTGATATGTTGCCCTTACATTCTTCAATCCAAATTGCATGATTTGTAACAATATATGGCCGAATCAGTCATGAAAGATATATTTTCTTGATCTTCTTCAGTCATGAGGACCTGGTGATAGCCAAAAAATTGAGTCAAAAAGCTATAAAATTTATAGCCCAACGTGCTGTCCACGAAATTGTGAATTCGAGGTATATGATAGCTGTCATTTGTGCATGTTTTGTTAAGATATGTGATGTCAATACATACTCTTCATTTATCATTAGCCTTCATTACGAGAACAACATTAGCGAACCAATCAGGGTACTAAACTTCCCGAATAAATGGAGCACTAATTAGTTTACCAATCTCTTTGCGTATAACTTTGCGGCGCTCTTGGTGCAAACTGTCTCTTCCTTTGCTTGATTGGCTTAGATCCTGGGCTAAAATTGAGCTTGTAGACTGCAACCCTAGGATTTATCCTAGACATGGTCTCAACCTTCTAGGTGAATAAATCAATATTACGAGATGGCAGATTATAAGTCTAGCCAGGAGAGTGACGTCAAGATCCCGACCGACTATCGCCTTTTTACCTTGTTCGACCTCGGCCTCAACCAATTCTTCTATAGGGGCAAGTCTCCCCCGCTGCTCGAGCTCAGGCTTCGGGTGGGGCTCGGATGCTAAGACTTGCATGATGTTAGTACTTATTCCCCGAACAGTAGCAATATAACATTGTCTAGCAGTTGACTAGTCTCCAAGCACAACCCCTACACCATTACTTGTAGTAAACTTCATAGCAAGATGGAAAGGGGAGACAATAAGTTTGATCTTGTTGAGCAAAGGCCTCCCAAGAAAGTTGTAAGCCATCGAAACACGAACTACTTGGAAAGTCGTAATTTCTGTCACTTGCTTTTGATTTGAGCCAAATGTGAGAAGAAGATTAATGACTTCCTTTGAGATGATTGTTCTACCTTCGAACCCTGAAGGGGGTTTTAACTAGAGATGTCAATGGGCCGAGTCGAGCTGGCTCGGCCCTTAAAGCCACGAGCTCGGGCGGCTCGGCTCGTGGCTCATCAATTTTTTCTTTTTTCTTTTTAGCTTTTCTTATCTTCTTTTTTTTATTTTTATTTTTTAGTGTTTTTTTCACAAGCTTACGAGCCAGTTCGTGGGCTCAAGCCCACGAGCCGCTTGTGAAAAAATGGCTAGGCTCGCCTTGCGAGCTCGCCGCTCGAGCTCGTCTTTTGACTAGCCCTAGCGGCTCGTGGCTCTGTGGCAACGAGCCGAGCCCACGAGCCGGCTCGGCTCGATTCCCACCACTAGTTTTAACTGCTTTATGTTGTTAGATCGAAATTCCCACCTTAGTAAAGGCCCTATGAGAAAGTATATTGGCTTCACTTCCATCATCAATCAAAATCTTCTTCATTTAAAAATTAGCTATGAATGCTGATATAACTAAGGCATCATCAAGATGAGACAATACACCTTCTAAGTCCTGTGACCCAAATGGGATGTCTTCAAGGTTTGTTATGAACTTGCCTTGAAGTTGAGGTGTATTGCCGAGCATATTACTTTCGTCTACTATTCGAGTCTCCTCTTGATGCTATACTCTCGAATAATGTTAATGGTTCATGCTGTGGGATGCCCATTCCCCTGCATTCGGGAGCCTTTCCTTTATTACGATCATTCATCGGGCATTTGTCATGGCTAACATAAGCACCTAGGAATCCTCTTTAGATTAGAGCCTCAATCTCCCATTGTATAGCTTTGCAATTTTCAATGCTATACCCATGGTCCCGATGGTAATCACAATACTTGCTCTTGTCTCGGGTATTAGGAGGGGATTGTATTCTTGATTGTATTCCATCACAATGTTAGACCTAAAAGTGTTCAGCTACGTGAATGATGTTGACGATGTCTCTCATCTCTGCTTATTTCTAGGAATTTCTGGTTGTGGATTAGAATCATGCTTTAATTTGTGTTCGGGCTTTTTCGAGGTTGAATGTAGAGTTCTCCTTGGATTCAATGTCTCCTATATGTTAATATATCTTTCAGCTTGGGTGAGGAGCTTGGTCATTGACTTCGATGGGGGGTTTTTAACAATGACATTTTAAATACCTAACATCTTATGACATATGTAAGGGCGAAAACTGCTGCTATGATATATAGGTCGAGTATCTGCAGTATTTCTTTATTGGACCTCGCCATAAAATTAAGCAGGGATTCTTTCGGTTCTTAACGAAGCTGCATAAGGGAAGCGACAATTTTCCTAATGCATTTACTACTTGCAAAAAAGGCACAAAAATTGTAAGCCAAATATGAGAATCAAGCAATAGAATTGGGCTTTAATGTAGAGAACCAATCCCTGGCAGTGTTAGTTAAAGTTGGTGAAAAAGGTTTGTACATCACCCGATCTATTGCAATTTACAAATTCATGACGTCAGTGTATACATTGTGATGGTTGATCGGATCTGTAGTTCTATCGTATTCTTTTATGTGGGGATACTTGAATCTATCTGGTATGTGATACGACAAGATCTTTGGAGTGAACGGGGTGTTAGCGATGAAACATGTTGGCCTCTTAGTATTCCGATGCATGCCAACTGCAGTCCCATCCTGAATGATCCTCGCAAATTCAGCAGAGTCCACAGTAAATGATCTCGAGCCTGATGTCATGTGAGGTATGCCCGAAGTTCTAGCATCACCATTGCTACGAATAGGGCAGGGAGCTCGAGCTCGAGCTCGAGCATCTGCCATGAAACCACCATGTGGTACTGGGGCTGGATTCAGATTTCTTTGACTTAGCAACTAAGATAGCGTGTCAACTTTTTAGTAGAGCTCCTTAAATACTTTAGGTACAACAACTGGTGGTGGGTGTGTTGATACTCTTGATGATTTCTCCTCCAAAACTTGAGGGTATCCAGCTGGGGGCTGGTTGTAAGCAGATGAGTTTGCTAGAAGGTGCCCTGAATGTGTGTTAACCATGACCTTTGGTAGCGTTTCTCATAGACAGTGCCAATGATGCTATCAAAAATCGTACTAGTTGATTTTTTGAGCTTGAAGATTGAGAATGAGCACGAACAAAATCTTTCAATACCTGAAATAAAGGCGTCGAAGTGTGTCCTCGTCCCCCCTCCAATACTTAAGGTAGAGAGGATTTATGCGAAAGGCTATATACTGAAAATTATGTAAAAGCGTACCTGAGTAATGAATTAGGATCTTGTATTTATAGAGATAAGTAGCATACTCCTAGTAGGATTAAATTATTTGAATCTCTAAGAGTTTTTCCATACTTAGGAGTTGCAACTTGATAGATTTTGTAAAATTGATATTTGGATAAATATGAAACTCAAGTGTTAGAATCCCAATAGGATAGGACGAAGTAGGTGTTGTAGGACTTAATCTTATCAAAATTGGATAAACCTTATCTTATTGGAGATTCCTAAAAGATTAAGTGTTGTTAGATTCGAGGTCAAGGCATAATTTCGAGGAGATCCCAACCAAAAGAAGGTGTTATTGCGCAAGGATGTAGGCCGACGAGGTCTACATGGTTTAGGGGGGTCGATAGGATGCCCGATGAGTGTCCTACCCGAGGTGATAGACCCGAGGAGCATTGGCAAGATATGGTGGGATAGGCACAATTCTTCTTCGTGTGTAAGTGCTCGGGGACAAAAATATTTTTGACTACATCACTAGAGATTTTCTTTGAAAAAGCTCTAGGATTTTCACATTATTTATGCTCCAAATTTAGGTATATAAGCAATGCTCTCCTTTCATTTTTTGTTTCATTTTCTTGGTCAACATTGCAATAGAACTATCATGCTTCTACAATCATAATATGAAAGCTTTGTTACCATGATTATCCTTTAAATGTGCTGATGCTAATTTGTGTGCAATTGCAAATTCCATAGTTTACAAAGATCGCAAGTAATGCGGGAATATGTCATAGCTATAGAAAGCTGGGGGCACTACTTTGCAAAATGTTCGAAACATTGTCGAGGCCCATAGTGTGGACGTGGCTTTGTGAAATGTTTCGAGGTGAAAAGGAGATCGATAACAAAGGGAGGTTACTCAATTGTTGCGGTGTTAAACATTGATATTTCGAGTGGATTGAAGAAGGAGAATCAAGTGGAGTTTTTGGCGATGGTGAATCAAGTAGCATTACTTTGGCTAAACCTACAACCAAGGGTGTAGGTAAAGATTTCTCTTGGATATCTGACAAAGAAGACGCCAAGATTTCAGTCAACATAAGAATTCGCGAAAGAAAAGGAAGTGCAGGAGGCAATCTGAAAGGAAAGGGGTTGGAATGACACAAGTTATAGATTGAACTTGATATTTTAGTCGTGTTTCTATATGCAGTGGTAACATTAAGTAGTAATTGGGCATTTTTTTGAACAGTAGTATTTGTATTCATCTTGGGAGTTCGAGCTCATTTATTCTAGTTAAAACATTCACCAGATTTTTGACAAATTAATGATTTAAAGAGAGTACCAGTTCAACTTTTACGCTACAGTAAATATATAGCAAAAGAATAACTATTGCATATTAATACAATACACATAGATTAATACAAATCCCAATCATGGAATGGACTCAACCCCTCACGAGCCCGTGCTATCTTTATCATGCACATATGGACTATAGTACTGCATCGCATGACCTAATGTAAAATAGAAATTTTAATACACACATACGAAGTAATCAAATGGTAGCATAAAAATTTAAGCACGTTCTTACCTTGAACATTGATATAGCATTTGGTAAAGACAGAGACATCAAAGTGGAAGAAGTTAAGTGCTAGAAGTTAGAAACGTGTTTCTAGAAGCTCGCTACTTCCAAAAGTACCTGTATCCTCATTCGAAACCAAACCACATCTAAACATCTAACAAAATTTCATTTCCTACATAAAAATAGGAATTCAGCGCAACAAATATTGTTATCATTTTTAGGTGTCCTTTAACAACAATGGTGTAATCTTCATCATGGCCAACAAATCTTCATTCTAAACAGTTAACTATAAAGTATAACGAATATAATTAATCTAATATCTACGAAAATCTTTGAAATATTTTGTTGTTCAATACTATAAACTGAAAGCTTTATACTGAGAATTGAATAATCTAAATTTTATAATTGGAAATCAAACAGGCTGTGGAAATACTGAAATATCACACCAAAAGGTACCCTGAATAACCTTACTCATATATCGATTAGTACCTATATACATGGCAAAGCTATTCAATTATGAAATTCTGGTTATGCGCGCAGAGCTATAATCTGGTCGTACATTATGGAAACACATTCACAATAATGTAGAGCGGGTAAAATCACCATAACTAATCAGACATTATGGAAACGCATTCACACCAGTGCAGATAGGGTAAAATAACCATATGAAGTCATACACCGTGTAAACACTTTCACACTAGTGCAGACTGGTGTAAAATCGCATGGGTACTTTCTAATAGTTTTTAAAATGACTTTAGATATACTAAAACATGTAATATGAATATAACATACTAGAGAAATGATTAAATGAACTGGATTTAACTTTAAAAGAACTGACTATAAATCAAGTTTATGAAACAATTAACTTTCGGATATGATATAAACTTAATATATATATATTTCTGAAAAATAGGCATTTTCCACTCACATAAAACAAGCTACAGACTATGACGTTCGGTAAGCTTTTCCAATTTCTTCGTCACCACCTGAAATACCATACAAGATAACCAATTTAACCACTCTCCAATCAAGAAACCTTTAATATCTAATGCTATAACACTTAAACTAAATTTCTCGATACTTGAATAAATCTCCCAAAGTATTCCTTTAATCTATTGAAACTAATTACACTTTCTAATTCATTTTCTAATAACTAATTCATCAACATAACCTTCATTCCAAGCATAAATACAACTACCCACTTTAATCTAATGACAACTAGTGACTATAATTCAACCAATAAAATTTTCATCTTGTTCCATATATATATATATATATATATAGAGAAATGATCTAATGAGCACCGGTGCTCATCTTATCCTAAGTATCGATGAGTTGACACATTAAGTCATTGGTGGATAAAGATTTTGTGAATTCCAATCCACCAATGAATTAATGTGCCAACTTATCGGTGTTTAGAATAAGATGAGCACCGGTGCTCATTAGATCATTTCTGTATATATATATATATATATATATATATATATATATATATATATATATATATCTATTTTTTTTTTTTTCATATATTCAAGAACCCAATTAAAATTATAGGGTTTGCTAGAATGGTATAGATTACCTTAATCCAATTGAAAATTTCTCAATCAAATAACTTGAGTAAGAAATTATTCTCCTTCCACATAATTTGAAAGTTAAACTATCAAATTAAACCCTAGCAACTTAGTAGGAAATTCCTCTACTCTTGAAGAAAATAAAGAGAAGGGAAAATAAAAAGCAAGCTTGAACTTCCACTATTCCCTTCTTCTTCTCTTTATTTATTTATTTCTTTTCCCTTTTCCTTTCTTCTTTTCTCTCAGTCTCTCTCAATTCTTCTCTCTCTGCCGGTTTGTCATTCTATGTGTATGTGTGGGAAAAAAAAATATGAAAAATGGGGTTTCAATTGCTATATTAATGGGGCACTAACCTTTAACTGCAAAGGAAGCCCTCCAACCTTCATATAAGACCCTATCAAATCCTTACATTTTAATACTTGAAAAGTGAATTCCCAACTTAAAATTGTATCCATTTAAAACCCTCACATATTATCCACTGCAAAATAAATCCCAAGAAAATAATTTACTTCATTGAAGTCCTATTTAACTATGATTTTGACAATCCCCTTTTGACTAAATAAAATGGGTTGTAACATTTCATCTCGTCTTTTTCGCTGAAGAAGATTAAAATTGAACGGTGGAGAACAAAGTGTGGCTAGAGAAGATGGGCTTTGAGCGGTGAGAAGAGGTGTGGTGTCGGTGATTTCAAAGAGTGGGTTCGGTGGTTTCAAAGTTTGATTTTAATATAGAATAAACCTCTGAGTACAGAAAAAAATCACAGAATTTACATAGAATTTGAATTTGGGATGGGATAAAATATTGCCAAAACTCCCCCCACCTACCCCCTATTGTGTGGTGTCGGTCATTACAAAATTTTTGAAATCCTGTACTTGTAGCAAGACTCTTTAATATATGTGCCTATTCCTACTTTGAAGTGTGGCCGAAGATGGAGAAAAGAGGTGTCTTTGGTGGTTTCAAAGAGTGCGTTCGGTGGTTTCAAAGTCAGGTTTTGAGATCTTTTGCCATTCCCGCTCTCGTTTTAAGTTCTTCAGCCATTCTGCTTTTTGACAGACAAAAATAGGTTAGAGATGTTTATTTCATTTTAGTTTTAGGTCCTGTTTGAGCAACATTATTTTTTTCATTCACAATCTTCTACTTATTTTTAACCACACATTTTTCAATAAAATAATATTTTCAATCACATCAATAATTTTTCCTTCTTTTTCAGCCACATATTCCCCATCACTTCAACAGTAAATATATCTTGCAAGTAGAACTGTAGTACACTCTAATTATGCTACATGTATATACTGATATACATACACATATTGTTGTAAGACATAATTGAGTCGAAATTTCTTTAATCAATTAAAAATAAAAACTTTTCCAATCTTTTTTTAACATACATATGCATAAGGTGTGTTTGGGTTACGTTATTTTGGAAGAATGTATTTTGAAATAGTAGATTTGTGGAGAATGTGTGATTGAAAAAGAAAGAAAAGTTATTGATGTGATGAAAAATATTATTTTATTAAAAAATACGTGATTGAAAATAAATAGAAGAATGAGAATAAAAATTTAATGTGACTCAAATCAGGGCATATTATATTTATGTAAATCACTGTGTTGCTTTGTTACGGTAGCATTGTTCAGTTCACCTTCCGCATATTTATCTTGCAAGTAGGGTTGTAGAGACTTTTCCCATATTTATCTTGCAAGAAGGCTGTAGTACACTTTCATTTACAGAGCAAAGAAACGCAAGGACCTCGCACAATTGTGAAGCAAAAAATGCTAAACCTCACTCTTTCAACTCCAGCAGGAGGGAGCCTGTCACTAAAAAATCCCATCAAATTCTCATTTTGTAATTCCTTGGTACCCACTTCTCTTCTTTTTAACAAGAGAAAAGCCTTTTTCCTCGCTACACAGAATGCAAATGGCAATAAAGATATTTCCTTTGAAGTAAAATCTCAATACTTTGCACCCCAAGAACAACAACACCACCACCAGCAGCAGAGGTCTTCTTTTGATTCTCCTTCACAATTCCAGACAGGTAAATTAAGGGTTTCTCCAAAAATGAGATTTTCATCTTTTTTATGCTTAAAATGTGATTTTGCCCAATGGGTTTAGCGTATGATTTTTTTTTTTTTTTTTTTTGATTTAGGTGTTATCGCATGTTATTTTGCTATAATTTTTCTGTCTTAAGAATTTTAAATTCTTATTTTAGGTGTTATCTTCGCCGTTTTCCATTTATCATATAACAAAAGGTCGTTTATGTAAAGGTTTTTGTTCTTAAACGTGATTTTCGTCCATCATTTTACAATACTTCTTTGATTTTCTTTATTTCGAACCAGAGCCTTCTTTTATTTTCTTTATAAATTAACACCTTAATGTATTGCTGGGCTTTTTGGCCTTTTGAATTCGATGCGTAGGTGTAATCTGTAATAGGATTAGATGTACTAATTTCCTAAGAAGCGGTAAAGAGAGTAATTTCTAAGTTATTTGCCGAAGGGTTTTACTGTACTAGCTCATCTGGGAGAGAAGAGAATAAGACTCTGTCAAATTTAACTTTTGTTCTGAATTTGATTCTTAAGAATCAGGGTGGTTTTAATTTTCCATGGTTTAAATTTTATATCAACCCACTAAATTGAGTTACTGTTATAAATGATTCGTCAGCAGTAATATTATGAATTACATGTATTTTGGATTTATTCCATGAATTTTGTGCATGACAGGGCAGTTGCCACCGAGGGTTTATGTAGGATATTCAGTATACAAAGGGAAAGCTGCTCTTACAGTGGAGCCTCGGCCTCCAGAGTTCTTTCCTTTAGATGTATGGTCCTCTAATAATAATTGTTAGAAGCCGGTTCCGAGTTCTTGTGTTACCGTCTGTGCATTGTTTTTGAATATAGGTATATATTATCGTTTATATATGTAATATGTTTGTTTATGGAGCAGTCTGGGGCATTCAAAGTGTCAAAGGAGGGTTATGTGTTGCTACAGTTCGCACCTGCTGCTGGTGTTCGCCAATATGATTGGAGTCGAAAGCAGGTCACTACTACTTCAGCTTTTATTCATTCATTGCATTTGTGTCTGCAGGCATGTGCGTGAGTGTATCTCTGTTTTAGGCTTTTAGCACAGATCAGAGTTAACTTGAAATTGAATTGCCAGAAATGGAATTATTCAACAAATAAACTCATGCTTTACATTAATTCTTGGGATATCCCCTTTTGGTAGTATAACTTGATTGGTCATATTTTTGAAGTTTCCAAATTTGCCTGAACTTATCCTTTACAAACAATCATGTTTTTACTCTGTAATAGAAAAACGTGAGGCTATATTCCATTTTGAAACCACAAGGATGCGAGGAGGAGGATACTATTGCATTTCCTTGAGCTTGGCCTGCAAATTTGTGTTTGTTTAGCTGAATGTATGTCTTTTTGCATATCTCCAGGTATTTTCATTGTCGGTGATGGAAATAGGAAATCTAATCAGTCTTGGGGCAAAAGACTCGTGTGAATTTTTTCACGATCCTTTTAAAGGAAAGAGGTGAGATTATTCTCGGAAAAACTAGCTAGCAATTTCTTTCCAGTATGGAAATGGCAGCCCTAGTGTTTCATAGTCCAAACAATTGGCCATCTTTGTTTTGTTGCTATGCATAAAAGGGGAATCCAAGTTAGCTAGGGTTTGTTCTTTCCATGCATATTTGGTACGTTGTAGTGGACAACATAATTTACATTATTAATTTTTTTTTTTTTTTGCCTTTTCTTCCATTTGACGGGGTTATTTAATTATCACTACCAAACATTCGATAAGTGAACGCTGTTGTTCTTTAGGTATCGAGACTGTTGAGAAGTTTGAAGTTTTAGCTACTAACGTACGAGTCTTTAGAAGACTCCATAATGTAGGAGCTTATAATTTGTAAATGAACAAGAAATAGAAAGGGGATCCAAGAAGAGAAGAATTGAGGGCAAAGAAAAAATATTTTTATTCATATAATAAATGATTGAATATTACAATAATTAAACCTTTTATTTATAGTGCAAAACTTACGAACTTCTACTAAACTAAAATTGAATCAAAATATCAAAACTAATTTTATCTAATTTAATTGGAATTAAACTTTATTTTAAACTTCTATCTAACTATAACACTATCTTTATCTGTATCTCAATCATTTCTCTTCGACTAAGAGAATTTGATTTTGGCGAGGTAGACTAGAATTTCATACTCCAATAAGGTTAAACTTGTGTCTTGACCAAACCAAACGTTGGTACTGAAGTACTGAACCCTTGATAATAACGTATATCATGACTCATCCAAAGGGAGAGGTCTTTCTTATGAACTAAATATCAAAATTAATATTATCTAATCTAATTGAAATTAAACTCTATTTTAAATTTTGACAACGAACATGACAAGGAACAGAAAAGAAAGTGGTGCAAAGAAGAGAAAAATTGACGGCAAAGGAAATTAATTTATTCATATATTCAAGGGATGCTGTGTATGAAGGTGGTTATAAGGTTTGGATGGATGGTGTTGTGTGTATGGATTGGATGGAAAAGATTGGTTGCGGTGTTAATTTATTTTTTTGGTTTTGAGAAGGAAAGATTTGTAGGCCAAAAGAAAACGACTTGCTTTGCTTCCAAATTGACCCAAGAGTTTATAATTTGTTAACGAACAAGAAAGAGAAAGGATGTCCAAGAAAAGAAGAAATGAGGGCAAAGAAGAAATATTTTTATTCATATAATTAAGGGTTGAATAATACAACGAATAAACCCTTTATTTATAGAGCTAGAAACTGAAAAAGCAAAAATTAAACGAACTTCTACCAAACTAGAATTGTATCAAAATATTGAAATTAATCTTATCTAATAATTGGAATTAAACTATATTTTAAACTAATATTTAAACCAATATTCTAAAATGCGTAATGCGTTGCGTTGTGATGCGTCGATGCCGATAATCAAGAATCACGAGTTTAGGCGTGTCAATGCGAAGAATAAGCGCCATAATGCGTTTCGTATTTTTAAGACATTAAATATATTTTTATATAAAAAAAATAGATTTTTTATCAAAAAAAGAAAAAAATTTAGGCGGCATAATGCGCCGCTTAGGCGGGATTAGGAGCGCCTATGCGCCACCTTTTAGAACAAAAACGCATTTTTCCACGCATACCCCGAATTCGACGTGTTTTCTCTGCGCGTCGCTCCTAGGCGCACCTAGATGGCGCATTTGCGCTCATTTTAGAACATGGATTTAAACTATTAACTCTATCTTTATTTGTATCTCCATCACTAGCATTGACATAGATTTTGTTGATTGGCTTCAACAGTTAATCAAACTATCTCACAGAAGCATCCTTTACTGGTCTGGTTGTTTTTTAGCAAGCTTTGCCCCTTTTTTCTATTGATATGTCTCCAATAAAAAATCTATGGTTCCAAAAGATCTCGTCCGTCATTTGTTTGTTTCTGGTTTATTTTAAGCAGTGATGAAGGTAGGGTCAGAAAAGTGTTGAAGGTGGAACCCTTGCCGGATGGTTCTGGCCACTTCTTTAACCTCAGTAATCCTTTCTCCTTCTCCTCCCTTTTTATCTACCATCTACTTTATTTCTTTCTTCATGTGAAACCATTACAATTTTATTTTTTTAATAGTTCTCTCTTTTTTTACATATAAATTATTTGATTGCTATTTTTAAATTTTTTGGATGATTTAAAGGTGTTCAGAATAAGCTCATAAATTTGGATGAGAGCATTTATATTCCCGTTACGAGGGCAGAGTTTGCTGTCTTTATATCAACATTCAATGTAAGTTGCAGTTTTTTCTGGCACCTTAATTTTTTTTCCCTAATATTTTGTGGGAAAATGTTCCTTGTCTGTTGCAGCAAGTATAAATAACATAAATAGGTGGAGCATGTTGAAAAAGAAATGCCTAGTTTACCCAATATTAAACGTCTGGGATTAGTTTCCAATATAAAATATAATGAAAGAGCAATAACAAGAACAAATAAGCATGCACGCTCGAGGTGGTGGGGGATGTCTACTGGGGTTGGGTCAATTTAATTGGATTCCAGCTATGGATGAGACTAACATCTTGCTCTTCATCGTAACCACCATTATGTGTATAGGGTACATGGAAATGATAAAATGATTTTGGTGGTTTTGTCCATCCATTGTACAAACTGGTCTGCAATTGCTTTTGTAAAGTTCTTGTTATAGAGAAATGGTTACAGATCATAGAGCACGTCTGGATAAAACCTAATAAAAGTAAGTACTTTTTCAAGAAGTAAAGATTTACTTTTAAAGGACATTTGGCAAATAAAGTTTTTTAAAATTAACTTTTAAGCTTAACCAGCTCATGCATATGCATCTAGCATTGAGTTGTCCATTTCCTTGTATAGTAACTGTTGTCATGTGCATTTCCATTTCTGCATCCCATATAAGGTCTCATGGTTTTGTGCAGTATATCTTGCCATACCTTTTAGGCTGGCATACGTTTGCAAACTCCATACGACCAGAAGGTGAAAGTCGTGCTAATGCCAGATCTGGAGTAGATCATGAATGGAACAGATAGTGCTCACTGCTTCGGTTTGAGGTTTGCTAGTTAAGAACGGGACTGTTTTTGGATTCTTGACTTTTGTAATTTTTTCTCTTCTTTTCTTCCTATTTTCTTGTTCGTCGTGCTATGTAGTATGCTTGGTGAGAAGGGCAACTGTTCCTGATAATTTTGCCAATTTAGAGGTTACCCTTTCGCAGAGGTGGTGATATTCCTAGATTATATGTTGGAACGAAGTCGTGAGGTTTTGTCGTTTTTCCATCTAATTTAGTCCACTACATCGTATTGAATGTGTACCAGTTTACTTTTGTCGAATTTAGGTTTTTCCCTTTTTAAATAAATGAAATAGTTACTTAGCGAGGAAGATTGGTTGGATTGACCCATTGTTCTGTCTTTATATACCTGTCTATGCAGATTTTGTGATTGTCTCTGCATAGGTCCAATTAGCTGATCTCATTTTTTGAGAAAAGATGGTCTTAGGATTCGAATTTGTATCATGGATACTGAAAGGACCCTAACCATTATGGCTTTGATTAGCTCATAAGAATTTTTCATCTGCAGGATTTGAATATATTTTGTAGTTTAAACATAGAATTAGAAATAAATTTAACTTTCACTAATTAGAACCTAATTAGACAGATTTCTTCCTATAAGCGCTTGAGCCTCGAGTAATTGTCTCATGATAGAATAGATTCATTGATATGTAGGCTGCAGTTTATCACAAAGGAACTAATGGACTTAGTTTTGTTTTGTATTTGTACCGAATTATTGAAGCAATCTTGTTTTTCAGTTTAACCATCAAGTGTACTGTGCAGTATTAAATACAATGAGCAATATTTGGCTTCTTTCGTTTCTTTAATACTTTGTAGTATTATGACATTGTCCCTACTCAAAACACCATGACAGAAGTGATAAATAGTAACAGGAATCAAAAGCAGAAACGGATCAACATAGTTTATCAACAGCATTACAGTTTAGTACTAAGGTTTCCGCTAAAGTTTCCACTTAGGTTTCCACTGCTTGTCCACCCTTCTTGAACTTGAATTGAATACTGCATGTGCCAAAGAACATCTTCAACTGTTGGCCGCCTGCTAGGATCTTTAGATAGGCAGTTTATGGTGATCTGAACTACAATTTTTAACGATTCATATGCAAATGTCCCTCGAATGGCAGGATCCATTAAATCTCGTAGCTTTGAGGCAGATTCTGCTAAGCTTCTTTCGAGCTGTGATAAAAAGTTGAACTGTCGTTAAACTGAAAATGAGCCAGGAAGCTATGTAGAGTGTGTTTTACGCAGTAGTGAACTGTGGATTTTAACTTACCTGGAACCTTAGGTCATCTAATTCACTCTGCGAGTTGACTGGTTTACCGGTGATAATTTCAGTTAGAATAACTCCAAGCCTATAAATATCATCCTTCTCTGGATTTCCAGTGCTGAGCATGGAGTTCTCAGTTAGACAAAAGTAAGCTAAGGAAACAAATGAAGTTTAGTAAGTTAGGAGAATCACCAACTGAGCTGATTTGAGTCATCTTGTCCATGAAGTGGGCTTTCAATACCAACCTAAAAAATAAGAATTTTACACATTTTGGCATTTGTCTCATTAGTATAAGCTCAAGAATTCGATTAGAATAAAAAGTTAAAATCTATGTCCCGAACATGTCTACTATGCATGCCAAATATGCACTTGGTGTTTTGTAAGTTCTAACCCGTGATTCCATGTGATATTTACCTTGGACGGCAAGGATATGTTATAGCTGCTAATTTTTGCAGTCAGACTTTCGTCCAACAGGATTGTCTCGATTTTGAGGTCATTTCCGAGGACTCCTCCGGTATGAAGGTATTGGATTCCCCTTGCGACACCCATCGCAATCCCCATTCTCTGTGGCCATTTCAGAACTTCCCTCTTTCTCCAATCTGCGAAATGGGAAACATAAATATATACGTTTATTCGGAATCAGGCTTCACTTTTTAACAGACAAGAAGGCTAATTAGATTACCGGTAAGATGATCTCTTAGTGACCCCTTGGTGACGTTTTCGAGGACAATAAAGACTGCGCTAGCCGTGTTAGGATGGTCGTGGTACGTGGTTATGCAGTGTCCGAGAACGCTGACCAAATGCCGATGCCTCAGCTTCGATATTACTTCCATGTGCTGCTGCAGAACTTGAGGTGAATGCCTCTGTTTGAGCTTCAGGCACTTCACTAGGACCACTGATCCATCTCTAAGCCAACCTTTATAGAGCTGTTGAAAATTCAAAATCGATACAGAACACATTAGCAAGAAGAAATGTATACGTACTAATTTCAATATTGGCTCGTTCGGTAAAGTTCACTTTACAGTTCCAAACATTATTAAGAAAGTGAATTAAGTTGAAAATTTTGTTCGTTATAGTGTTCACTACTGCTGCGCACGCAGACCGACTTCTTTACCTGGCCCTGGGATCCTTCCCCCACCAGATTAGATGTGTCAAAGTTGTTTGTTGCGTCTTCCATTTCCTCCAGTGTAAAAACGTGATATGGTGGAAGTCCCAGTGATGACAACCTGATTGGCCTTGGCACATACCCTAGGAAAATACATTGACAACACAAATTTAATCACATTGAATGATAAACCGGAAATTTAGAAAGCATAAATATTTCAATTATGCTACATGTACATTTTGTTTTACATTATTTTTTACATTGTGCCACATGTCAGCACATGATTTGACAGTTTAAAAAAATGCACTTTCCTGTCCTACACTTTCTGAATTCCCACCCAATGTCAAAAAAGGTGTAAATCATGGAATGTAAAATGAGTATATTTCTAAATATTTTTGTATTATTGTTAAGGATTAAGGTCTAATTCTTGCCTACGAGAGTGATGATAAACAGAAAAACAAGCAAAGACAAACACAGATTTATATGGTTTCATCCTGGATGTGAGAGTTACATTTACTGATTTACTTACCCGTACTCAAAACTGGCCTTAAAAACCCTCTATATAGTAGTTATATCAGTCGATAAGTATACAAAAAGATAAGCGTGACACATTTCGACGGGACTAATGAAAACATGGGGTTATGAACTTACTTCCATTAACCATCGGGGAGCCGCCAACATTGTTCTTCTCAATTACAAAACTATCAGATTCACATGCATCAGTACCATTTCTGTGCACTTTTCTGAAGATGGCAAGGATTAAGAACCCTAAAAGGCCTAAGATTGCCACAATTCCCCCAATAATACCAAGAACAAGGCCAAGTTTTAGGGTGGATTTCTCCTGGTTTCTTGCAGGTGGCTCAACTGCTAATGCTTCCCTGTGGCAAAACTTATACGGATGCTGATATTTCGAGCTCGAATTTGACAGACAATTCCACGCAATGCTGACCGTTCGATTTCTTGAGTTTGATGCAAGGCAAGAAGGCAATTTCCCAATCAAAAGGTTGTTAGAAATATCCACAAAAGTAAGATTCCCATTGCAAGATACATTGCCTGAAAGTGCACCAGTTAACTGATTTTTTGACAGATTGATGTACTGAATTGATGGCAGAGAAAACAAGAACGAAGGGATTGGTCCGACGAGCTTATTGGAAGAAACATCGAGTACTTGAAGTCGATTAAGCTTCTTCAATTCCGAAGGAATTTCAGATCTCAAAGAATTATTTCCAAACGAGACACGTATTAGATTGTTGCCTAAGGATGGAAATTCGGGCCCGAGTTGATTGTTACTCAAATCGAGTTCTTCAAGCATTTGTAGGCCTTTCAGATCAGGAACACTTCCATTGAGCAAAGTATTCTTCAAGAGAAGGCTTCTTAAATTCTTGAAAGTGGCTATTGATGGAGGCAGGGTACCAAAAATGAAATTTGAACTGATATTAAGTACTTCAATTGATCGAAACCGGTTAACCTTAGCTGGTAATGGCCCCCATAATCCTAATGAAACAAGCGATAATTTCTTTAAATTTGAAAGTTTAGTTAGGACAGTGAAGAATGAATCCAGGGAAAAATTATCAGACAAAGTTTTCTGAGAAACTGCAAATGTTCCAGGTGACAACCTAGGAATATCAGCGGAAAAGGTTTTGTTTCCAACTATTGTTAATTCAGTTATGTGATTGTCTGAACAGATTATAGCAAGAGAAGGGGTTTGAGGCAAATAACAAAAGCTTGTCCAGTTACTCCATTCTTGAAGAACTGGTGGATATTCAAGAAGCTGTTGAACTTGGAAAAGGATTCTAGTTTCTGTTGGTACTAATTGTGCAGTGGAAACTCGAACCGAAAGAAGAACAACGAAGAAAATACTGAAGGGAAGACAAGAAATTTCCATTTTGAAACAAGATCTGTGCCAAACTGTAAAGATCATCAGCTACACCGGGACTAAGACACGACCCAAACTCCTACGGGAGGCAGCAATGAGAAATTTCTGCAATGGGCAAAAGCCCGGCAAAACAATTAGAAAAGCTTAGGTTGCAAAATCTTGCAATTATTGTGAGAATAAAAGGGCTAGGATTTCACCTGATTCGTATACAGAATATAAGTGATCATGAGTTGTTTTTAGTACTTCATAAAGTTGTGATACAAATAGTGGCTTTCCTCTTGCTTTTTGCACCACTTGCTAATAAATGGAAAAAATCTCTTAAAAAAAAGTGAAAAGAAATAAAAAAAAGCATGTCACAATGTCTAATCTACTGAGGAGTCGAAAAGGCTTGTTTGACAAAGTAGACGGGTGACATTGTATACTACTAATGTAAAAAAAGGTAAATTATTGTCTTTGTATTGTCTAAGAGTAATGTCATTTATCATCACTGGTCTTTAATACTGGTCTAGATGATATTACTCGTGTTATTAAATTATAGGTTCAATTAAATACAATAATTTCTCACTTATTTATTATGATCTATGACACGCTTTAACACTACTGATACTAAAGGATGAATCGCATCCTTGGCGGCCTCCACCTGCCTTGTCGTGGGCCTTGGTGAAAGAGGTAAATTGCAGGTTATGCCTCCAGGGTACATGGTGGAAGACTGTTTGTACACTTGCACTTACGCAATGGCCAAATTCATATTTCAGGATTCGAACTCTTGACGCGACAGTTTCAAGCAAAGTTGGAGTTTTTTCACCTTCCCCTTTTATAACTTGGAGATGTGTCCTGGGAGCATACACACACTACTGATACTAAATAACATTATTTATTGTCCGATCATGTATTGTCTAATGCTTGTTAGCTCTTAATGAAAAAAACTATGTAACATAATTAACAAGATTTTAGCTTTCTTTGTTCTCGGAGCAATGCTCGTATATTACAATTTCAGACATGTTTGCTGAGCAATATTCAACGGAATTGAATAGTACAGTAAATAAAATTGGACTAAGCTACAAGAACATAGATTTAAATCCCTATACTTGCCGGACAACTCACACCATAGGTGGGTGGGGCGGAGTTTTTGTCATTATTTTAATCGTGTGGGGCCACCATCATATAATATAATTTTTGAATTTCTATATAAAATTTGTGAAAAATAATCTGTATCTGAGGAATTATTCAAATTAGTGAGGATAGAATTTAATGTGGTTGACAGAGTAGAGAACTGAAGTTGAAGTTTCCATGTAAGTTGAGCTAAAATGCATTTACTAATTGAAGCTGTCTGTGTCTGTCTATACACAAAAGGAAAGAAAATTAATTCCCCGTCTTGGAGTACGTAGACCACATTATTAAAATGCAGTCGGTGTTGAAATTGCATACTGTTGACGGCTACGATGCAAAAGTCAACGGGGAATATTTAAGATTGCAGGTATCCTAGATGTTTGACTATTTTAAATTTGGTAGACTAGCATGCACTGGAAGAGTGTTCATGAGCCATATGGCATGTGAGATTGAGAAAATCGAGCTAATTAATTTGTAAATTAAGCTACTTCTACATTTCATTCGTACATTATGGTTGACATTTTATGATGTGTAATAATCGAGTTCATTGATTATTTTAAGTGTTAAAATCAAAGACTGAGCTGCTCTGCCAGGCCTGTAAAAGGCCCGTCAGAGCAAATATGAGATGAGGGTGGGTGTTTAACATTAGGGGGAGGGGGTTTTATGAGGTGGGTCCTCGTAAATTGTGTATCACGTCATTGGATGACAACCAAGATTTAAGCGTGGAAAAACTATTCATTTTTAGTAGAAGTCTAAAACTAAAATTTTTCAACTCCGCATATATCGTTGGGGTGAATTGAAAGGAGTCAACTCAATTGACTTCAAATTTTTGGAGAATGAAATTATAGTAATCTTGTGTCTTTACTCGTAACATGGCTCGCATCATATTGGAATTCATGTTAAAAATATACAAATCCCGTTGCTTTGAGAAAACATCAAATTATCCTCAAATTTCACGTTGTGAAAAATTAAAAAAAAAAAAAGGAAAACAAAAAATTCAGAAGAATTGGTAGAGGGGATTCAAGAGTATTAAATGCTACATGTGAGTTGTGACTAAAGATTTTAGTGAACCAAGAAAATGACAGATTATAAAGATTGGCATGTACATGTTACATTGAATGACCTTGGTACAAGAATTATTTTCCTGCCTCACGAGTCAACTAATTCATGAATTATTTTTTAACGTATAAATTACATTTTTCCAAAAGGGTTGAGAAGAAAACCCTATTTGGTAAAGGCACACGTCCTCGAATGGGTTTATGACAAATAAGGATTGTAAAGTAGTATCGAATTGGAGCGATGATCTTTAAGTCTAATTGCTCGCGATATTGATTACGATCTTTCGATCTTGTTTAACTTCTAACACAGCATATGAATGTTACTTGAACAATCGCAAAAATTTACAGTTCAATACTTTATAAGATTTTCAAATTTGACCACCAACTAATTGAGTCAGACATGTCCCTATGAATTGTTTGTTGCAATTTCCTCTAATATAATTTCCCTGAAGGGTTGCAGTGAAATGTCCTTTTAAGGGCGTATGACAGACAAATAATTAAGGTATTCTGTCGGTGGAAAGACAGTGTCACTAAACTATGTGCAAATGCTAGAGGCAACCTTGCCATCGCATACTTTAATGATAAATTAGTACCAACTACTCCATGGTTCACATCAAAAATACATTCATTTTCTCTTTGGATTTTAGTTGTGAAGATATTTTTTAAAATTTTGGGCCCCAAGACGAAATATTCTCTTCAAAAGCATAGAAACAAATATTACAGCAATGATTCCAAGTTGCAAAGATGTGATTGATATATACAGTGATATATCATGTTAATTGTTACTATATCGTCTTGTTTGACTTTGTCCACTCCGATACATACATTTATGCATTTTTTATTAAGATCGAGTCTTGATTTTTCCACAAGAAAAACATTTGATTCTGCTTCTTGTACATAAAAAAATGTATATAATGATGTGGAGTAAAAATATTGGATAAAAAAATTAATTGTGTTTTAAACTGACAAATGATGGAGTGTCATGTATCATTATTTAATCCATTATATAAATTTCGATATACAGGTAGCAAGATTCAAAAACATTATAGGTGTTAGCACGTAATGTGCTTGATCTATGGAATGCTTTGAAGTTTAAACATGATGTTGGTAACATTTTCAAGATTTAACAAACACATGCCATCAATGAAACTTATAATAATTAATAGTTTCAATGACAATAATTAATCGTGAAATTCATAAAAAGCCAAAGGGTAGTAGGTATTAAGTATGCCTTGGGAAAGCAAATCTATGAATTAAATAATATCATTAAATTGTAAAGCAGCATCCATTTCATATCCTCTTGAGGAGATTTTGTAATGATTAATTTTAATTCGAATCTATGAAGCTGGCAACTTCAAAAGTCAGGATTATTGGTCTATTAGAGATCAATAAAGCTATTTGTACAAAGTTGAGTTACAAAGTGCGTTGACAAAATTCAGACCGTTGATTTCAAATAATTTAAAAATCTGTTTTTAAAATGAGTAATTCAACTTTGTACATGTAGCATAACTCGTTAGAGATTAGTCGTATTTATAATATAGCATAGATTTTTTTTCCCTGAATAATTTGTTGTCTTATTTTTAGTTTTGAAGAAAAATGTACCAAACCCATGTTTAAAGTTTAAGTGTCAGTTTGATCCCATTATTCCACATTATAATGAGATGAATATTAATTTTTTGAAAAATGTGTGGTTAAAAAATAAAGAAAGGTTTTTCAATTTACGTGAAATGTTATTTTATTGAAGAATGAGTGGTTGATAAGAAAAAAAAGAAAAATGAATTATAATTTAATGATGAATAATTGGGGCTAAAACTGGCCATGCCCTTTTTTAATCCTCGTGGCATTGAACAGGCACCGAGGCAGAAATAATAAACATGAGATCAACAATTCGTTGATTCCACGAATATCGCATTGGGATCGAAAAGATGAATCTTCTTGGAGAGTTTGTTTATTCGAAATTCACCAACAATCAATGATGTTCGTTCATATCATAGTTAAATACCCTACAATTGAAAATAAACCCATAAATTGTGAAAATACAAAAATAACCTCCAGTCTTTAATAACTTAAAACAAGATAATTAAATAAAGCCTATCCTAAGTTGAGATTCTACTGCACCATGATTCACCTGTTAAGCGTGATTTTACAGTCACCAAAAGTTGAGAGTTGAGAATATTTTTATTATTTAGATAATTAAACAAAGGATATTATGTACGAGAAAAGGTGTAAAGGAACGAGTTTTGATAAAAAAGAATTCGGATCAACCACAAGGAGAAGTTGGCACGAGAACACTGTCGACAGCAGCCAGCCATGGGGATGCAGTTGCCAATATTGGATTACCTCAAGACTAGCCACCACCACCGCCGAATGTGGATATACAGCTCCTGCGACAGATGTTCGCTACCATGACAAGCTCCAGCCGCGATATTCAGAGTTTACAACAAGCCTTTGGGGCCATGAGCACGGACGTTACTTCGATGAGGACTGAGCTGCAGAGAGTCGGGCACTTCACCTCCTCTTCCAGTCGGGATTCTCTCGCTGTTAGGCGCGAATTGGACACAATGAACAGGCGGTTGATGGTATTCAGTTGCGCACCAATGAGACGTGGGATCGCCTGGGCACCATAGAGTCGAAAGTTCGAGAGCAAACCACAGCCATTAGGGGTCTTCAGTCGGATATTGTACACCAATTTGAGTTGATGCAGTAGATTTTAGCTCGGCTTCTTCCACCATCTGGGGATGGGACTGCGGGTCCCAATTTTCCACCACCACACCCTTTTTGATCAGGGGAGTACAACCGCTACTTGCTCTCTTCTATGCGTATTTCTTACTTGTGTCATCTCTTCCATTGGGGACAATGTAGACTTTAAGTTTGGGGGAGTGGTACTTTGTCATTTTATTGCTTTAATTTACTATTTTCTTTTTTAGTGGTTAAAAAAAGTTTTTAATTTTTTTTTGAATTTACTGTTGCACTTTTAATTAGTAGTTTACAATGTGAAAATTCTTGTGTGCTTGTGTGGGTTTGACAATTCTGCTGACAATGATTCTCGATATTGGACTATGTACAGACCACGAATGATGAAAGCTATGCATTATTGGATTGATCGCTACATGTCAATGAGAAACTTGATTTACTTTGAGCTCGACATTCATGCTTGCATATTGGGCTACTTATTTGACTCATTGGTTAAAAATAGTTGAATATAGAGTTTATACCCGGAAAACCTCTTTTGTGCCAAACCATGACCAAATTTTTTTTTAGATAGTTTAGATGTGATTAAACTATTGCAAGGGAGTACTGAGATGAGTAGGGGTTCCGTGCATGATGTTATGTGTGGATTTTCTAAAACCAATGAGAGGGAAACAAAGTGAAGGCTTCAAGTTAGGGTGTGGTTCAGAAACTAGGTGTCTAAAAGAAAAGGGGCATTGCACTAATCATTGAATAAACAAAAACATTTGTTCGAGCCTGTATAACTCGAGCGATTAAGCCTGTAAGGGTTTAAAATCTGGTGCCCCATGGTCATCTAACTTGAGAGTCATCGGCCTAAAGCTCGCTACAGGGGTTTTATATAAAGCAAATGAAAGATATTATTAAAAAAAATCTATCTATTGATAAATTACATACATACTTTTGTGTATGAAATGCATTGATTTGCCCCAATCACTCAGTTGATAAGACTGTATTTTTAATGCGAGACTGTTAGCTTAGTGTAATATCAAAGGTTGCAGAAATTAAAAAAAAAAAAAAAAGAACCTCTACTTGTTGAAGTTTGAACTTGTGATAGTAAGATCTATCTGAGCTGAGAGAGAGAAAGGAATAGATATGAATAAATTCAACATTAGAATACACCCCGAGATAATTGAGTGAAAAGAATAGGATTGGGAGGAGGTGTGATCATTCGAGCGATGAGAAAGGGAAAATCTGACTACATTGGGTCGGGTATGAGTCAAACATGATCCTAATATGTTGGTACGAATTTTCACACACACAATTTGAGTTTTGCATATAACATGTGGAGATTAATTTGATTTTTCATGGCTATAGTTGTTCATGTGTTTTTACTAAAGTACCAACCCTGAGATACGGCAATTTGTTAAACCATGTATACTTGGAAGTAAGTTATGAACTTGTTTGAGGACAAACAAGGATTCAAGTTTGGGGGAGTTGATAAGGGCGTTTTTATACATTTATTTCGGGTCACAAGCATAAATAATTGTTGATAAATGGTTGGAATAGAGCTTAATTTGTGTAATTTGTGTTTGTAGGACAATGATGAAGATTGTGGTGGAAACTTGAGGAAAAATGGAGAAAATGGGTAAAAAATGAGGAAAACGAAAGTTTAGGGACCAAAATGTAAATAATCAAAAGATGACCCGAGGCCAATTCAAGAGCGGACACGAGTTTAATCATAAATTGAGGGAGTCATGAGATGATTTGAGAAAAAGAATGAACAAAAGAGGTCAAGATAAGAGAAAATTGAAGATGGAGGACCAAAATGAAGAATTTGAAAGTGAGTTGTACCATGCAGCTGCATGGTGTAATTTCCTTGCAGCCGTAAGCATTGCTTCAAGGAAAAAAATGTGGCAAACAATTTGTTCAATGCGGCTGCATGGAAATTAACCATGCGGCCGCATGGAAGGTTTCCGGCACGAAGTTTTACGGTTTCCTTCTCTTGTTAAAACTCTTATGGAAAGTAATCTAGGGCACTTATTTAACCCTAAACTCATCCAAAAAAAGGGGGCCACACCTTCTTAGAGAGAAAAAAAACCTTAAAGAGCAAGAACGAAGGCTAGGACAAAGAATTTCATTTCAAGATCTAAGATTTCGAGCTTTATATTGAAGAATTTGGTGATGTCTTCTCTTAAATATTTTCTTTGCTATTTTATTTTATCCATGCTAGGCTAGGTTTTTATTGTACTAGGTGAACGATGAATCTCGTAATGTGAACTTTTAATTCTTTGTTTCGCACTTTGATTTTAAACACGAATGATGAATGTTGAATGATTTATATACACTTTATTTGTCTTCATAATTAAATGCACGTGATTATGTGAGTTTGGGTGGTCTATTTCTGGCATTCGAAAGAAGGGGAATAGATTCTATAGGGTATAAATCATCGTAGGGTTCGATAGGGGATAGAAATATACCCCTATGCTTTACATGAATCTTTAAGTGTTCATAAAACATTATGCGTTCTTGTATATTGGCATTTGTCATAGAAATATAATCAAATGGTATGCAAGAATATGTTTGACTCCACTCGAAAGAGAATGTTGAATATTTTAGGAACATTGATTCTTCAATCAATTCACCATGCTATCAAATTGTGAAATAAATGTTAAAAGTGAACTTACTTGGCAATTCGGGATCCTAGTACGCTTTTCATACAGAAATTACTTCAAGTATTTGCATTCAAACATTATTTTTGCAGTTAGTTTGCCTACTTTCATATAAATTTGCTTTTGTAGTGTAATTTAGATAATTTCATACGTGAATCATCTCATTGAATCTACTTAGTTTCGGTTAAGGTCGAGATAATCAAAACTTGAACTAGCTCCATCTCTTTGGGAACAAGACTTGGACTTTAAAACCCATTTTTATTACTTGAACGATTCGTACACTTGCGGTAATCAAAGTCGAATACATTTTCGACGTGTCAGTCGGTTTGTGGTATATCCCTTATGATTTTGAAACATTGGGTTAGCCATTACTCAAGATTGTGAAATCTTTGAACATGAGTATCTTGCTCTTATACCAATTGATACTCACGACTAGCTAACCAAGATGGGGTGAATTGGTTATTAAATTTTTTTTGAAAAGTTAACTTAAAATCAAACACGTAATAATGAAGACAATAAGTAAAGAGGGATAGAGAGTGCAAACGATATAATTATGGAGGTTCGATCCAACACAATGATATACGTCCTCCATTACCAAGCTCTCAGGCACGAGCAATGCCAATTTCACTATGTTGATTGACTAGTGGTGTAATACAACCCTTTACAAAGCTTCCGGTGACTTACAATTAAGGAGCACTGATCGTTTTACAACGTCGAGCTTTCTGGGACCTCAACATAACCCACAATTCAAGTAAGTTTACAAATGAAATATTTTCTTCTTAATAAATGATGATTCCAAAGTTGAGTACAAGAAGAGAAGTGGGCTAACACTTTAATAGGTAGCAATAACTGAAACTCAAGTGTTATGTGTGAAAATCTTTGATGTATGTAATGATTTTCAAGAATTAATTTGATCAAAGATTTTTCAATAGCAAAATGATTTGATAATGAGCGATATGAGAAATCAATGCAATGTTAGCTCAAAGGAATATCAATTGAATGCTCAAAAGTTGTCATATAAATGGTAGGTGAGTTGGTATTTATAACAGTTGAAAAAGCCAATTTTTGCCAAATGGACGACCCACCCGGACGTCAGGTTCAGAATCGGACGACCCCAGAAAAATTGCCGTTTGAAACTTGTCAAAACAGTCGAAAATTCGACCATTATTGGCGAACCGGACATCCGGTTCACCATCCAGATGACCAGAAATTTCTAAGTCAAAACTTTATTTTGTTTGAAGCCAGTAAATATTTTGCATGACATTTTTACTAGATATTTCAAGGTAAGTGAGGTTTAATAGTATTCAAGATTATGTTGAAAATCTTACCTTTGAAAAATAATTTTTATGCAAACGTTTTTAATGATGTGAATTCTTTTCGTGCATAAGAAATTCATCACTTGACCTTTCAATGTGTCATTGCCAAGAATTAAAGTGTTTTACCTTTACAAACGAGTTAAAGATATTTAGTTCCAATGTCTTCGATTAAATTGGCGCGAGTGCTCGATTTGTTGCTTGATTTTGAAATGAAGCAAAGTTTGTCTTCATGAGTACTCGATCGATTTTCATCTTGAGCTTTTTATCTTAAGCTTTCTTGATCGACAACTTTTCATCCAATATTTTTTTCTCCAATTTGATTAAGTCAACAACATGTAACATTTTGAAGATTCGAATTAGAGATAAACATAGTTTGTTTGTTATAATAAAAATATAAGATTTGACCATAGGTCAACAATGCCGACTCCCTTCACCATGTCAATCATGTTTGACAATATTTACATACTGCTTTACATTCTTGCTTTACATTCTTGGAGTCCATCGACTGTATGACCCGTTGAAATCAATTTAAAGTATTCCCAATACTTTGCAATTTTTTCCCTTTTCACTCCCTCTAATGTTGAGAATTTTGTGTTTCAGTTCCGTAGCTTCTTCATCAATATCATTCAAATCAATTGAATAATTATTCCTATGAGCATAGTCAATGCCCAAATCATCAAGAGTGGGAATGCTATTGAGACTGAAGAATTGATTATGAAATTGAGATTGTGGTGTCATAGGTGAGTTGCTACTGAACAAGCCCTCAAACATAAGAATTGGGATCCATTTGTATGAAATAGAATTAAAATGTACAAAGATGAAATAGAATTATAGTAGTATAGAATCTATAGATGATGGAATGTAAATATGTAACGAATGAATTAAAAATTGAGATAAAGTGAGAAAATATGAAGTATGACAAATGTATTAGATGAATTAATTCGAATTCATATTTAAGAGGATAATTAGATTGTAGAAGATAGTTGTAAATAATTAGTGTGAAAAATGGATTTAAATGAAGAGTATTTATAGATTTTTTTTTTAAAAAAAAATAAATAAAATTTAGTTGCCGTTGGGAACCCAATGATCATCTTTAAAAGACAACTTTTAATAGCAAAAAAAATGAAAGTTTGGTCACTGTTTAAGGCGAGCCCACAAGCCTAGGCACTCGTGGGCTCACCGGCTCATGGACATTGGCGATCCTAGGAGCCGTTCTCCGAGCTCGGCTTGCACACTCCAATTTACCTCTTGACTGTACTCATGGATCGATCCCCGACCAACCGACGAGCTATTTGACTCATTTGCCACCCTTATGTACTCTGAAAGCACGAAGCTCACTATTTTGAAATTTTATTGGGAGCTTACTCCATCTCACATTTGAGTAACTAGCCTACTTTCAAGTTCACTGTGGAATCGTGAAGCGGATACTGGGATACTTTTCAGATAATAAAAGACTACAGCTTATGGTATCGATCCACGCTTGACTCTCAAGACTACTTGGCTATACTATCAGCTATTGGGTAGGTTTACTAGACGACATGAAAAGAACGTTAGGCTAAGAATTCAAACTAGGTTCAGGTTTATTTTCTTAAGAGTCAAAGAAACAAGCAACAATAATCATGAGTTGACGTAAAGTATGTTATAGCAACAACGATGACAAACCAAGTTACATGGCTAAAGTGCATACTTGAAGAAATGAGAGTCACTAGGTAAAGCTACAGAGATATATCGTGAAAACAAATCTTCCATAGCTAAAAATCTCGTGTTTCACTACCGACTAAATATATTGGCATGAAGTATTACTTGATCACAGAAGCTCAAACAAATAAAAAGATAGAATCAAACCAACACTCAATAACCATTAGAGACATATTTATAAAAGTGCTACCAAGAGTAAAGTTCGAAGTATTGCGAGACAAGATTGGAGAATAACAAATTATTACCACATCTTGTAAGTAGGAGGAAAAGAGTCACCGATTATTGAAGCCTATATAGGCTGGAAGGTTTCAAATTGTAATCAACCAGGTAAAATAGAAAGCTGTGTATATCATCTAAAACAATTTAAATAAAACACTGCCTCTCTTCCAAAATTGCCCCCTTTATTTTTTTATTGTACAAAAGTCTTCAATTATGTAGACAAAACCTCTAAATCATTTTAGTCTATTTTCCTAAAATCTACTTACTTAATTCCAATTTAAATAAAACACTGCCTCTCTCTTCCAAATTGCTCCCTTTATTTTTCACCATAGAAAAGTCTTCCTTTATGTAGACGAAAGCACTAAATCATTTCAATCTATTTCATAAAATCTACAGTCCGATAAAGAACATCACGTTCGCTAAATTGCACCCCATATCACTTTTTGAATTATCATTTACAATATGTCACATATTAATAATTTTGACAAAAGTGTCACTTTCGGTCTTTTTTTGCCCTTTTAAAAAATTTAAATACTTGAATGTCCTTAATTAAAGCTGATTTGACTATATGAAACAATTATATAAAAAAGTGAGAAAAAACACCACACCACACCACACCAAACCAAGCCCACCCACTCCCCACTTTCTAAATCCACAACCCAACCCCATTATCTATCCTTCTTCCATGCTTAGAATGTGTTTGATAGGGTTGATTTTCCATGGAAAATGGATGTTTTTTGGTGTTTGATAGCATATTTTTTTCTGGGCAATTGGAATTGCCACTTTCTCTCACATGGTGACAATATCTATCTTTTCCTTGAATTCTTTTTCCCACCATTTAGGTGGAAAAATAGTTTCGTCTTTTTTTTTTTTTTTTGTAATAAAAACAAATTTCATAACTAGTTGCAAAAAAAATTTCACTTTAAAGGACAATTTTCATGTAAAACAAAGTCAAACGAACACTAAATTTTGATTAAAAAATGATTTTTTTTAGGAATTTTTTTTTTTTTTTACTTTTTCGCAATGCAAACAAATTTTATAACCAATTGTGGAAAAAATTATCACTTTAATGGACAATTTCGATGTAAAATAAAATCAAATGAACACAAAATTTAAAAATTTTTCGGGTGAAAAATTATACCAATCAAACGCACTAATTTAACAATTCCTTGCAAAACAATTTCTAGGTAATTACTTTCCCTAAAATTCATTTTCTTCCATCCATTTTCCACAATTTTAATTAAACAAACCCTTACTCTTCCTCTTCAATTTCTCCAAAGTAAACCCAAAACCATGCCACTCCTCCTCGAAGTTAATACCCTAAATAGTCACTGAACTTTGCTAAAAGTTCTCAGGAGGTCACCGAATTTCAAAACTTCCCTAATTAGTCATTGAATTTTGCAAAAAGTTTCTAGGAGGTCACTGAACTTCAAAACTACCCTAAATAGTCACTGAACTTTGCTAAAACTTCCTAGGAGGTCGGCGAACTTTGGAAATTGTGACCCCATACATCAATGATTTAGCGACCTCCTAGAAATGTTTTGCAAAGTTGAGTGACTAATTAGGATAGTTTTAGAAAAGTTCAGTGACAATTTATGGTAGTTTCGAAGTTTAGAGACCTCTTAAGAACTTTTTACGAAGTTCAATGACTAATTAGAGAAGTTTTGAAATTCATTGACTTCTTGAGAACTTTTAGCAAAATTTAGTGACTATTTAGGGTATTAGCCCCTTCTCCTAGATTGCCCCCACTCCATAGTAATCATTCCTTATTTCGACGACCACCGGTAACTCACACCTACTCAAACTCATTTCTACATATTTCTCTGACGGTTGATTTTCCTTTCCATAGGATTAATCGAAAGAGGTAAATATCCTTTTCATTTTCTTTAAGTTTTAAATGTTTTGAATAATTTCTATTGTGTTTGTGTTATGGTCAGATGCGATTTTAATTTGAGGAAAAAAAATTGATATCTATGGTTTCGATTTAATGTGTTACCGTCTTCATATTCATTTGAAGTTGATATTTTCATGTATTTTCCCTGTTATGTTGGGTAAAATCTTTTAATTTGTTTGATTTCTTTTGGTTTATGGAAGACCTAATGCATGTTTAAGCCCCCTTTTTTTGTTGATAAAATGCATTTTGGAATAGCCATTTGATGAAGAATGTGTGGTTAAAAAATAAGAAAATGATTTGGGTTTGCGTCTAATATTATTTTATTGCAAAATGTGTGATTGAGAATAAGAAAGAGAAAAATGTATTTTGAAAATAATGGAAACCAAACAAGGGTCTAAATATGTTATTTTAGTTTTGCCCTTTTTTCTTCGGTGTTCTTGTTCCTATTCTTTGTTGAGTTCTTATTCATTTTTTACTTTCTGTGATTTATTAAATTGATTTATTTTCTGCCACGTGTCTGTATTATGAACAACCAATGTGTAATTGAAGTTTGTATGGAAGTTGCCTATCTATGTGTGTATCTACAACCCATACGAAAGTATAAATTGGAAAGGAGTAGTCACTCAATTCTTGAGCCTAGGAAAAATTGGCATTTGTTTGAGTGGTTGTGATTTCAGAGCCTTTATGTGAATTTGTTTTCTCAAAGTTTTGATTAATCGGTTTGCAAATACAGTAATTGAATTAGGTATATATGTTGGGATCTTTTTTATCTTTTACGTACTGTGATTTCTTAAGCAAATGTAAACTATAAATGTAGGCAGAATCTGTTGATTGATATGTTGTTCAATTTGTTGCAATGCAGTTTAATTTGTGGATTTAAACATCTAATTTATGTTACCATACGGAGAGTTAATTTGAAGTTCAAATGGAAACCATATGTCAAGAAAATCTGTGATTCACTCGACAGTTTCACTTGATTTTCTCGACAGTTATAATATAATGCCAAACTTGTTTTAGATGCTTCACTACCTATCGTACGAATTAAATGCATGTTATATCATCCTCGACCATTGGAATTTGTTCGTGTTAATTGTGTTGCAGATGAATTTCGAGTTTATTTTGCCAATAATAATAATGTTAAGAGATATTAATGTTAAAAAATATTATAAGCAGGAAATTGCACACCTTGTCACTTTTTGGGTTAGCATTAGCAAAAGTGTTACCTTTTAATAATTTTGACAAAATTGACACTTTAAAACTATTTTACCCCTCTAAAAATTTTAAATACTTCACTTTTTGGGTTAGCATTAGCAAAAGTGTTACCTTTTAATAATTTTGATAAAATTGACACTTTAAAACTATTTTACCCCTCTGAAAAATTTAAATACTTTATGCGTACTTAATTAAAGCTAATTTGACTAAATGAGAAAATAGTGCAAAAAAGTGGGAAAACATCACCCCATCCCACCCCCACCCCCACATATAAAAAATTCCCTTCTCAAACCCTGCTTTCATTCCTCCCATTTGAAAAAGCAAGAAAACCAAAACATGATTTAACTTTCTTCTTGTTATCAAAATAGATGTTTGGTCTCATTGATGAGAACGGGATAAAGAAGGTGGTGGAGTATAAAATTGTTGGTATTACATAGACCCCAAAACACAAAGTAATGCAGAAAATAGAAAGAACACAAATGATTTTTTGCCATAAGACCTGGATGTTCACCCAAATTAGGGCTAGTCACCCGTTGAGCATTCAACGAAGTGATTAACCTTCCAATCCACTGGAATCCAACAGTATTAACAAGATCAAGGTTACAATACAATAGATCCACAAAGGATCAACCCTCAGACCAAAGAATCTCTCACATAAACCCTCAAAAATACGATTACACAAAGTAACCAAAGGTTACTGCTCACATAAGAATAGAAACACAGAACCAAGCCTTAATTAAATACTAGATCTCATCAAGAATCATCTAGAACACAAGATTAGAGGCGAAAACCAAAGGTTTTCAGAGAGAGAATGGAGAGAGCCCAAAAGTAGAGAGAACCCTAGAATAATCTCGAAGAAGTGAGACGAATGAGAGAGTCAAGCCAAGATATCAACAGTCAGAAGCATCCAACGATCACAGCTTCATCCACGTGTTACAATCTCAGCCTTTGAGATAAGTGTAATTGGGTTGCCAGGTTGCATTCTAATTTGGCTGGACAACTTACAGAATTAAGGGTTGCATCACAAGACTTGAATAAGGTAAGGAATTTGGGCTGCCACAATTGGGCCAAATTGTTAAGCACTAAACTTAACAATCTCCACCTTACTTGACAATTTGGGTTTTATAGTGAATTGAAGGTTAACAGCTTCATTTGCTCTTTATACCTGCAAAAACATTAGTTAGTAATAACATTTAGGAGATTTAAATAATCCCTAAATTTGTATAAAGGAAGAATTTTTGTACCCATGTCTCCAGGATTACACTTAGTAGATATTAATCAATTTTCATGATTTCCTTTTCTAAAACATCTCTTATAAAGTGAAATTTAACATCAATATGCTTAGATCTATCGTGAAACACAAGATTTCTACTTAAGTGTATTGTAGACTGACTATCTGAAAATATTACACTATTTTCAGAAAAAACCAATTTCATTAAGCAAGTTTTTCAGCCATACACCTTCATTTATAGCATCAGTGGCTGCAATATATTCAGCCTTTGTTAAGGATAAAGCTACAATCTTTTGTAACTGTGATTTCCAGCTAATCCAGGAACCATTTAAAGTAAAGACATACGCAGAAGTTGATTTTCAATTATCACAATTACTAGCAAAATCAGAATCAACAAATCCTTTAAGTCTAATCCCAATTTTACTTTTACTAAACATAAACCCTAAATCAGAACTGCCTTTCAAGTATCTAAATAACTATTTCATGGCTTCCCAATGATATTCAGCTGGATTGCTCATATATCTACTCAATACACTTATAGTAAAGGCAAGATCAGGTCTAGTGCATATCATAACATACAAATAGACCCTAGAGCATTAGCATATGGAACCTTTTTCCATTCTAGTCTTTTCTAATTCAGTTTTAGGGCATTGTTCTGGTGAAAATTTAAAGTGACTCCCAATAGGTAATGTGACCTCCTTGGCATTATCCATAGAAAATTTGCATAGAATCTTTGAAATATAAGACCGTTGAGTGAGAAACAGTTTATGAGAACTCCTATTTCTTTTAATTTCCATCCCTAGAATCTTTTTAGCTTTTCCTTTTCTTCCATTTCAAATTTATGCTTTAATTTTTGCTTAATCATGTTAATTTCAGTTATATCACACCCAACAAGTAACATATCATAAATATAGAGCAAAAGAAAACAAGAATCAGGGCCACCACTACCCTTATAATAAAAACATGGATCATATTCACTTCTATTAAAGTCAATTCCCTTTATAAAAATATCAAACCTGATATACCATTGCCTTGGGGCTTGTTTCAAACCATATAGTGATTTTTTTAAAAGATATACAAGATTTTCTTTACCTTTTTGTTCAAAACCTTTTGGTTGAGACATGTAGATTTTTTCATCCAAGTTTCCATGTACAAAAGCAGTTTGACATCCTATTGTTCTGATTCAAAATCAAATTGAGATACAATAGAAAGCAAAACTTTTGTAAAGGTGTATTTGACTACAAGAGAAAAAATTTCATTGTAGTCAATTCTCTCCCTTTGGTTAAAGCCCTTTGCAACTAATTTGGCCTTAAATCTTATCTCACCTTCAGTGGTTCCTTCTTTTACTTTAAAAATTCATTTATAGTCAATGACCTTTTTCCTTTTTAGCTTTATTAAATAAGGTCCACGTCTTATTCTTAACTAATGAGGTCATTCATCCTCCATAGCAACAAGCCACAAACTGGCATATTTCCCTCCAATGGCCTCTTCATATGTGTTAGGCTCATTTTCTAGAAAGTTCTGAACATTTAAAGCCGTAACAAATTCAGAGTCATTATATTTAGATGGAGGTCTAACTTCTCTTCTAGTTCTATCTTTTGCAAGGTGATAATCATTTAAAGGGTTCTCAAGTTGGTTTGGAGATAAGTCAGCAGGTTCAGCCTTATTGATAGGTTCAGTTTCTTCAGCTATTTCCTGATCAGGCTCCACCTCAAACTGATCATCATTCCCAGAATTTAAATCTGTCCGGAAAAGTTCTGTTTCTAAAACTATTTTATTTTGATCAGTTTCAAATGTAGCAGGCACTTCTCCTTTAATGCAGGGCATGTCAACCTCATTAAAGACAACATTCCTACTAATAGTGACTTTATAACCCCCTAAAGATTTCACCCAGGCCCTAAAACCCTTAATACCTTCACCATATCCTAAGAAAATACCCTTAACAGACTTGAGCTCTAGTTTACCCTCATTCTGATGTACATAGGGAGCACAACCAAAAACTTTCAATTTAGAATAATCCACAGTATTGCCATTCCAAACATGATCATGGGTATCAAATTTTAATGTTTTAGTAGGACATTTATTTATCAGCTATGAAGCAGTTTTAATTGTTCCACCCAAAATAATTTTGGTAGTCCAGAACTTATCAGCATACATCTGACCTTTTCTAACAAAGTCCTATTCATCATTTCAGTCAGGCCATTCTGTTGTGGGGTATAAGTGGCAGTCCTATGTCTAAGGATCCTATTTATTTTGCAGAAATTATCAAAGTCTTCATTGCAAAATTCAAGGTCATTATCAGTTCTAAGTGCATTAACACCTTTATTTACTTGATTTTCAATAAGAGTTTTCCATTCCACAAAATTTTTGAAGGTACCAGATTTATTTTTCAAGAGCATAACCCAACTTTTTTTTTTGAAAAATCATAAAAAAAAGCAAGAAGTACTCAAAACCAGAATATGTTTACACAGATGTTGGTCTCCACATATCAACATGCAAGTAATCAAGAATAGACTTAGACTTGTGAATGCCCGATACAAAAGATAATTTCTTTAGTTTCCCAAATATACAATGTTCATTGAAAAACATCTTTTCTATTCTTTCATTCCCTAAAAGACATTGTTTCTTAAGAATGTGCAAATTCTTATCACTAATGTGTCCAAGTATGTTATGTCGAAGTTCAGATTGGTCAGACTGTGAGACTGTAGTAGCAGTAGGTTTATTTTGTAAAGGTAATGCTTGCATAGTATAAATCCCATTGGCTTTTTCAACTTGAATGACTTTTGCAAAATCCTTTTGAAGTGTTAAAATGCCTTTATTTATGATGATATTAAAACCTTCATCATCAAGAGTCCTTAAAGAGATAAGATTCCTCTTTAGGTCTGGAATGTATCTGGTTTTATTCAAAATCAGTACATTCCCATTTTTTAATTTTAAAACAATTTTTCCAATGCCTTTTATTTTGTAAGAAAAGTCATTTCCCAATATCACTTGTCCGCCATTAACCTCAACCAAATCAGTAAAGTATTCTTTGTAAGGTGTCATGTGAAAAGTACACCCAAGATCAAGAATCCAATCTCTTTTAGTTGAAGATTGACAGGTCACATAGACTTGCCCATTGGTGGCTGCAAGTTCTTCATAAGCTATTGCAGCCCCACCATCAACATTATTGACATTTTTCTGTTCATCTATCATTTTGTGACAATCTTTTATAAAATGTCCTAGTTTTCTACAAAAGTAACATTCTTTCCTTTAGCCTCATTATTGCTCTTGTTGAATTTGGATTTGCCACTGTTAAAATTTCCAGGGAATTTCTTATGTTTTCCAAAACTTTTATTTGAAAAATTATTATTGTTTCTTTTTTGAAAAATTGTTTCCTTTGACATTGTAGCCAACTCCACTTGAGAAGGTTTTTAACTCACTTTTAAATTCAAATTCCTTATTTCTTATGGATGAAACAATAATATCAACAGTGACAGAGGTTCTTTCATATTCAAGGGCATTTTTCAAATCTTTATACTTTTCAGGTAAAGAGGATAATAAGGCGACAGATTGTTGATCATCAGAAAGTTTTTCACCACTATTGGTGAAATCTTGTGAAAGTTTATTAAATCTATCAAGATTGTTTTCAAGGTCACAATTAGGATCAACTCTGGACTGAAAAAATTGTTTCCATACAGTTTCTATTTGTTCAATTCTTTTATTATCTACCACTTCTTCCCCCCAAGATTCATCAAGAGCCCTAGCGCATTTAAAATGAATTAATAGAGTCTTCATTATTCTACTCCAGAGAGTAAAGTCTCATTTCCCATTCCAAACCTCCACATCAACCTTAGCACTACCCATAGTGACAATGCAAGTAGAGGCAATATCAAGTATGACATAGCACAGACAGAGCACAAAAAACTAATGAGACACTCACAGATAAAATAAATGATGCAAGATTTATTTATATCACGCAAGTGTGCACAGTTTAGTACAATCAGATAGGCATGCAACAAGTTAACACAAGTCTTGATCAGTCAACAGTAAAGGTAACAATCAAAGAGTAAGAGCTTCAAGTAATCTTAAAGAACCGTTAATCCCAGTCCCCTCAGATTCTAGGGTTTTCAAATGAAACCCTAGACAAAGGAAGATTCAGAAGGGTTCAAGCAAGAGATCCAAGAGAATTACTGTTTGAAAGAAAATAACAAAATAGGGTTAGAAACTCGTTACCAAACGCCTCTGATTAATGATGTAACATAGTGAAAACTAGAACTATTTTACCAACTCTGCCAAGAATATGAATCAGACAATTTCCAGTAAAGATCCTTTTAGATCTTGAGTCACGTTCACCAAGAACACCTAGAAATAATATCAGATCGAGGAATTTTTGGAGATCGAAGTGCTCTGATACCACTGTTGGTATTATACAAGCCCCAAAACACAAAGTAATGCAGAAAATAGAAAGAACATAAATGATTTTTCGCCCTAAGGCCCGGATGTTAACCCAAATTAGGGCTAGTCACCCGTTGAGCATTTACCGAAGTGATTAACGCTCAAATCCACTAAAATCCAACAATATTATCAAAATCAAGGTTATAATACAACATATCCAAAAAGGATCAACACTCAGACCCAAGAATATCTTACATAAACCCTCAGAAATACGATTACACAAAGTAACCAAAGGTTACTGCCCACATAAGAATAGAAACACAGAACCAAGCCTTAATCAAATACTAGAACTCACCAAGAATCATAACACAAGATTACAGGCGAAAACTAAAGGTTTTCAGAGAGAAAATAGAGAGAGCCCAAAAGTAGAGGGAACCCTACAATAATCTCGAAGAAGTGAGATGAATGAGAGAGTCAAGCCAAGATATCAACAGTCAGAAGCATCCAATGGTCACATCTTCATCCACGTGTTACAATCTCAGTCTTTGAGGTAAGTGTAATTGGGCTGCCAGGTTGCATTCTAATTGGGTTGGACAACTTTCAGAATTAAAGGTTGCATCACAGGGCCTGAATAGGGTAAGGAATTTGGGCAGCACAATTGAGCCAAATTGTTAAGCACCAAACTTAACAACAAGGTAAAGATCAACACAACCACCACTGGCATTTCCAAACTCGCCAAAGTCCAACTTAGCAAACGTGCCGTCGATGAGCATGTACGCTGCTGCCTTACCATGGTTTCCACTAAAGAAATCATCCTCGAATGGCATCGTGCCCCCAGTTCTGTATTTGATGCTTTAAGACTGAATTAGAGTTTTCGATTAGCTTTCTCTTTGATTAGTCAATTCATTTTAGGTGCAATTAATTCTATATATTTTTCCATGTATTTTTTGCAGCTTGTGATACTGATTCTATTTCTATAAACTAGTATTAGCGTAGTACATATTTCACCAATAGGTGAGATACTTAACTACAATCTGCAATGATTTCTTCATTTGTTTATTGAGCTTATACGCGGCGATTAATGGGGGTAGGGTGTTTGCAATCTCTAATGAAACTCCCTAAACTAGGAGTGGTCGGAAGAGATCAAAGAATAGTCTGCAATAGCATGTGATTGAATAGGAAAACAATGTGATCCTTTTTTTACTAGTAATGTGTTGTATTATAAATGTTTTTATATTCGTGTCTAGTTTTTGGATTTACGGGGAAAACAGTTATGTCCATTTTCAAATTTGTGTAGTTCATGTTAATTTGTGAAAATACAATTCTGTTGTAGTAGATAGTATTTTGTAAGAAGATTTTTTACATAATGTGTAGCAAGTCTAACTGTCTAGAAAATTGATGAAAAGTTCTTGAGACCTACAGTTCAACTGTCTGAACTGAATGTTATGTATTATTTTCAGGATGCAGTTTAATGATTTTATAAACAATTTTATGTAAACCATTATGTTTTGTCAAAGTGTGTCATCTTCAAAACTTGTGTGTCTCATCATTCATTTTGTTGGATTGTTGTGGTGCAATACGCACGCCAAACTATTGAGAAATTCGACTATATGGTGCCTTACGAAGATGAGTCATGTAATGTTGAATACATTCTCAACTTCCCACCACCCGAGGTCATTGTCATTAGTTCCGACGATGAGGAGAAAGTTAATGGTAGTGAAATCTCAAATGTTGATGACTCTTGAAGTGGGAAGAATGCTTAATTTATGTTTAAATTATCTTTTGTTTATTATGTTCCATACGTAAGAATGTTATTTTGTGTGTCCAATCAATCATTTTGCTTGAGGTTGGTCTAGTTTAATACACACCTATGATGAACTATCGAGAAAGTAAGAACACATTTGTCGTGATCGAGAGTTTACGCGTCTATACTCAGTGATATCTAATCCTTTCAAAATGTAGCAGAATAGTTGTCTCCAAAACATATGTGCAATGGTAATAACACCCAAATGATAATATAAGATAAACAATGAATGTCACCATTGTAATGTACAAAATGCTACTAAATTCATTAAACATCATTTAATATTGCATGACTAGTGATGTAACGGCAGTGGTACATGTGATCGGGTTGTGCCCAACTCGCTCACAACTAGTGTGATATTATTTGGAAATACGATTGAAGTGATTTTGTTCTCTTGCCACTTTCATTCGGCATCTATGTGCTCAAAGTGTCCCCATGCTACATGATAACTCTCAAATTATCACTCGTACCAGAAAATTTAAGATAGAAATGATAAGCATTCGACACACTTAATATATCGGACTTTAATAGCATGCAAATAAATTCTACCGAATAGTTGCAAATTGGTAACAATTAAAATGTCTATCTTGATAGTTAGTAAATGTCGAGTTCGACATTTGGACTATCGGTTTTCACGGTTGAGTTCGACATTTAAACTATCGATTTCACAATCAGCACCTAACAAGTTAGCATGTGTGTGATGAGAATACATTCTTCATGAAGCATTAAGCGCATTTATCAATGCTCAAGTACAAAATGACAGAACTTTGACAAAAAAGTTTCCTAATGCTTTATTAAATAGGGAATATTCCAAAATTTTATGGAGGATATTGCTATATTTAATCAAAATGAATGAATAATAATTTGCAAATTAATATGAGCATGTTGTATTTAACAATTCCAAACTAGTAAATTATATGATAAAAATATTAAACAATTTGTAAATGCTTACCTATCAAAATGGAAGATGAATCCAAAATTACTTTCTTCTTATTATTGCAATGGATATATATGGGGAAAAAGTGTTTTTTTAAAGAAATTCTCACTTTTCTACGTAGCAAAAGATTATGGAATATTTTTTATTATTTATTTTTTTGATAACAATTCTATCATCCATCATATATGAGACATATTCTTGGATTTTTCTTAAACAAATCAAGCATCAAATCATGACATTAATTAATATTAAATGCATGCATTAATGAGCAATAAATGCATCCAAAAAGGTATCTACAAGGGTAATTTGAAAATTTCGCACTAAAAATACATTTTTGAGCACCTTTTGAAAAAATGATAAATTTTATTGCAATTGATAATGTAGGGACATCTATGTGAAATCCTTAGAAACTTTGGAAACTATGAAATTTCTAGGGAAATATATATAAAAGATGCAACATAGCTGTCGCCTGCCGAGGAGAATATATCTGTGAATTGATAAGCTATTAAATCTAGGTTTTTTCCCAACCAGTATAGTCTTAGTGCTTGTTTGGGTTTTGAGTAATTGGTTCCATACAATGTGTTGATAATAAGTGGGTAATAATTGTGAATGTGTGGTTAAAATTAAAATTTGACTTAGACGTCAAATTATAAGAAAATTATAATGAAATAGGGCATTTCTCAAATTTGTTGTTGTCTACTATTTCTAACTTACTTTTGTGTGCTTGTCTCACATCATTCTTCAACTTCTCAATGGTTTTTCGGGGTACCTTATTGCCATCGCCCATTCCAAAACATGAATTAATGTCGAGCTTCTTCAATAATAAATATATAAACGTGGTAACTATATTAAGTAGATTGCACCATCAACAATTGATTGCATGTTATTTTCTCACATAATTAATCTAGTGGACCACTACAAAAAGTTCAGTGAATAATTTGGCTTGCACCATGAACCACAAAGATGTCCACCTAATTTAGCTACTTAAGGTCAGTGGTTACTTAAACTACTTCAGCTACTTCAGAAGTGCTCAAACTAGGTTTCCATATTGGATATTACCTCCCTCCAGAGGCGAGGGCGAATTCTCTTCCAATTCACTACAAGGATGCTGCATGGTATTGACTTCACAATTATTTAGAGGGTGTAAAAATATGTTCAATGATATATTATCCCAATGGGTGCCACAGTAGGCAAGTAATATGTAGAATAAGGCTCAGCAATTGTCAATTGGAAAGGAACCAAGGACAGTCAAACAGTAGTTTTCAAAAGTTGATATGTGTCCAAATGACATTCAAATAACGGGTGCCAAAGTAAACGCAAGGGTTGTTTAGACCATCTTCAACAGACTAGATAACGAAATCTTGTTAAATCCAAATGTCTTAACTAATATATCCGAACACATTTTTAACTCTGTAGCCATTTTGAGCCACGTCAAAACTAAACAAGAATTTATTTATTTTTTAAATGAAAGAAAAATGAAAAATAGCCAAAGTTAAAACATCCGAAACAAATCTATCAACATACGATTCTGAAAATTTGAAGTTATGTGGTGGGACGAACCACATGCAATAGCATTATACAAGTAAGTTTGAAATTATTTTTTGTGGGAGTTGAAATTAAGGTGTTACTTTTAAAATAAGTAACATTTTACTTATTTTAGGTGGCTGGTTTTGACTTTTTCCTTTGGTAATTGACAGTTCAAAAAATTAATAACATTTTAGGCATTATTGTCCAAAATTCCAGTCCATATAATTCTTTTTTGTTATAATAAATATGTCGAAATTCAAGAAAGGTTGCAAAGATTGCTGGGTAGCTGTTGCTGCATAAACTGCATGAAAGTTGAAATTAAGACAACGCAATTCCACAAAAGACTAATGAAAGAATCCACTCATAGTTGGTGAGCTGAATATTACAGCTCCAAAATAATAATTTTTATTGTATTCATCGTCTTCATTATGGATAAAATAACTACAAATCTAGTGATAGTTGATTAGCTCAATGAAACATGCAAGAAACAATTATCAACTTGCAATTAAACTCAACTCTTCAAATAGGCCATTTAATTCCTAAATGTATATCACAAGTAATGGTTATCCCCCACGGTAATCTCAATTATAATGTCACCCCACACGATAACTCATTAATACTAGAATTTAAAATAGGATAAACCAATATACTATAGCGGACTAATCTACAATCCATAAATAATGAGAAATGTGAATATACCACTTTAAGGCTACCAGTATTCGCCCTAAAGTTTTCAACAATTGCAGCAATCTATCAGACACAATCGAATCCCCAACAAGCAAAGGCTAAAATGGTCTAAATTTCACTGTATAACTTGAAACAAAAAACTAACAACACCAAAATATCAGAAATGATGTTTAGGAACAAACTGTCTAAAGACATCGTGGTCAAATTCTGCCTCGCATGCCGACGAAGTTTCTGCACTTGATCTCACGTGCCGTCGCCTAACCTCATGCGCCGGTTGTCCAAACCTCCTCCACAGATCGCGAATCTACCTTCGTTTCACCAATCGACCTCTAGATTAGCTAGAAATCAAGTCTTCAGGTACAGTTGGTGTTGATTTTCAACCACAAAGGCAAGAAGAAAACCATGAAAGAAGCCACAAGAGATGAAGAGAATAACAAAAGGGCAACCGCCGATTCTGGCAAGCACAATGCAAACTGTTTTTCTCTTCTTTTGGCAGCCACATTTGAAACTTATACCGAGTTACATCATAGTTTGGGAGGTCGTTTGACAATAATTTACCCAACAAACTTCCATCTTGGTGTCAAAGGATCTGCAAGAAAATATTATCACCTATTAGTGACATTTCCAAAAAAATGAGAACCGATAAAATTGAAAATTATTTACCTCCACCGATATTTAGAAAATCCTTGCAACTTTTAAACTTCATCAATTACAATACTTTAGTGCCCATGTCCGAGAGGTTATATTGTGTATGGACTTTATCAAGTTTTACCACTTCTTGTGATACAATATCTCTAATGAAATGTAGTCTAACATCACTCTGTTTGGTGCATTCGTGGAAAATATGATTTTCACATAGATGTATAGAAGATTGACTATCTGAATATACTACCTCATAATAATTTAAAATACAAAGTTCATAAAGCAAACCTTAAGCCATAAAGCCTTTTTAATTGAGCCTTTTTAATTGCTTTAGTGGTAGCAATATATTCTGATTCTATAGTGGATAGTGCAACTATGTGTTGTAACTGTGATTTCCAATTAATGCAAGAGTAAGACAAAGTAAATACATATGAAGAAGTAAATTTTCTATTATCCATATCCCCCACGTGGTTCGTATCTACAAAACCCTTCAATTTCACACCTTTATTAGCACCAAATTTTAGACTTACATCACTATTCCCCTTTAAATACCTTAACATAAATTTTAAGGTTTCTCAATGCTCAGGACCCGATTAGACATATACCTACTAAGAGTACTAATAGTAAATGCTAAATATAATCTAGTGCAAACCATCAAATACATAATAGATCCAATTACATTAGAGTATGGAATCCTACTTGTGTATTCTATTTTTTTTTTTTTATAAGGAGCCTAATCTTTAGATAATACAAAATCATTAGGTAAAGATAATGTAACAGTTTTACAATCATGCATGCTAAATCTTTTCAATACTTTTGAAACATAAGTGGACTGATGCAAAAATAAAGTAGAATTTAACCTCTCTCTTTCAATTTCTATACCTAGAATTCTTTTAACTTTACCTAGATCTTTCATGTCAAATTCGCTATTCAACTTTATTTTTATCTTGTTATCCACTTCGATGATGAACTAACTAAAAGATTATTATCACATATAGCAATGAAAACACAGTCATTATTAGAATCATCATATTGGAAATAAATGAAATGATCAAATCTACTTCTTTGAAACCCTATAGTAAGTACAAAGAATCAAATCTTTTATACCACTATCTAGGTGATTTGCTTTAGGCCATAAAAAAATCTTTTCAAGAAGCACACATGATCAAATTTTAGTTTATCTTTAAAACATTTTGGTTTATTAATAAAGATTTTATTATCAAGTTCACCATGTAAAATAACAATTTTTACATCAAGTTGTTCAAGTTCCCACTCAAAATGTGCAACCAATGCAAGCATGACCCTAATAGTAGTGTACTTAAAAACTGGTGAAAATATTTTGGTATAATCAACACCCTTCTTCCGTGTGTAACCTTTGACCACTAACTTAGCTTTAAATCTTAAGAATTCAAATGCACTAACAATCCCTACTTATAATCAATTGTAGATTTATTCTTAGGTCTAGGTACTAGTTTCCAACTTTGATTCTTTTCTAAGGAACTCATCTCCTCTTTTATTGCCTTAAACCACTCTTCAGATTGTTCGCTTTTCATGGCCTCTTCAAACGTTTATGGCTCTCTATCAACTAGCTCCTTATATTTAGCATGAGAAAAAGCTAACTCAGGCTCATATCCAAATATTCTAGGTGCTCTTGACTGTCTTCTCTCTCTGTCCCTAGTTAATTTATAATCTGCTAAGAGATTATCTTCCTTAGGATGCTCTTTTATCACTACTTCCTCTCTATTCTCCACCTCAAGTTGATGAACCTGAGTCTCCACCTCACTGGGAGTAGCAAGGACATATGTGCTATGTTTTCCTAACTCCACCTTCAACTGACCCCTCTTTTCACTTTATTCTTCTTCACTTACAAGTTCAGATTTAGTTTTAAGGTATGACATTTCACCCTCGTTGAATGTAACATCTCTTTAACCCATTTTTTGCTTCTATTCTACAACTTTTAACTCTTGACACCCTCAAAGTAATCTAGAAAAACACATTTTCTAACTCTAGGTTCAAGCTTTTCCTTACTCTGATGAGAAAATGCAGCACTGCCAAAAGTTCTAAGCACTGAATAATCACTTAGTTTACTAGACTATTTTTCATGAAGAGCATCGTCATTCAATGCACCAGATGAGTCAAATTAATCAAATAACAAGCAATCATTACAGCTTAGTCCCAAAATAACTTTGGGATAGCAGAACTTAACTTCAGCAAAACACTTTATCAAGTATGGTTCTATTCATCCTTTCAGCTATCCTGTTTTGTTGGGGAGTATAAGAAACAATCTTATATTTTATTATTCAATTTTATTTTCACATATTGTGAAATTCAGTGTTACAAAATTTTAGGTCATTATTAGTTCTCAAAATACTTAATCATCTTGGTAGTTTGGTTCTCAACTTATCCTCTCCAATTATTAAACAGTTTAGGAATGTATCTAACATCTTTTAAAATATACACGAAACCAATGTCAAATTTTAAAGTAATATTACCACTCCCAGCAGCAGTATGGCAATATTGTCACATAGCCTAATTTGCCCATCATTTGATCCATGGAAATTTTCAAACTAGTCCTTTTGTGATGTCACATGAAAAGATATACCAGAATTAAATATCCACTCATACAAATGAGAATTGGCAGTTAGATTCAATTCAACAGGATAAGCAACAGAACTTGTAATCATATAAACTTCGCCATCATCAGCATTGGAAGCAGAAGACAACATATTTATTTAATCTCTTTCTTTACCATTTAGCTTACACTTCTCTTTGTAGCAATCTTTTATAAAATGCCCCGTATTGCCACAATCATAGCATTTCTTGACCTTGATTCTAGATTTTGATCTAGACCTACCTTTGCCCCTTTTTTTACATCCATTACTACTTGACTTTCCCCCACTTCGAAATCCGTCATAACTGTTTTGTATATATTGAGTTCTGCACCTCTGGGTAAATCTCACCGCCTTTTTTATCATATTTTTAAGTCTTAATCTCTATATCTTTACTTCTAAGTGAGTCAATGATAATTTTAGGTGTCAATATGTTCCTACCATACTTAATCGCATTCTTGACTTCCTTATAAGTGTCAGGTATAGAATTAAGTAAGATTATAGCCTTGTAGGTTTCATATATCGCCTCTTCGCATCATCAAGATCCTTTTAAGGATTCATTTTAAAGCTGAAAAAACACTCAAGTAAGTATAGTTTGTTCAGAGTAGATTTGAGCAAATATAAGTCTTCTAATTTTTTCCAAAGTTTTTTAGTGATTTTCAATTTACCAACTTTTTCTTAAAATAGAGTCAGACATGTGTAAAATGATTGAAGTGTAAGCAAGCTCATCGACTTCTTCTTTTCGTTATTTTGAAAAATCAACAGAAAATTGTCATCCATGTCTTTTGAAATCTTTTGTTGAACCAAAATACCTCTCATTTTTTTTGTCAATTGAAAAATCACATTTTTCGTTCGAAATTCCCAAATCAAATTGTGAGTTGTCATTTTTAAGAATCAATAATAAAAAAAAGAATCACAATTAAGTCACACAACGTAGACCAATGGTCGCAAACAATATACACCATCCTAGATTCCTAGGGTTTCGTAAGATTCTCGATCTTAGATCAAGGGAATGTTCAAACGAGTAAGATCTAGGAATTCTAATGTAATTAACGGTGCAACAAAAAGATATGTCAACCAAATAATTTCACACACAGTATATTACAGAGATAATAAGTTGATTTTATCAAATGAATAATTCAATCACATAACAAATAAAGATAAGTAATTCCTAATTTCTAGTACAGGTAAAGGTTACTCCACACGGTAACTTCAATCCTATGTCACCCACATGATGAGAACTAGTGCCGAAAATTAAATAATAAGTCAATTTATCAGAGTGGACCACGTTTGAAGGTCCGTAAAATAGAGATGTGAATCGGTTGCTTTAAAGTCACAAATATTCTCCCTATAGTTTGATCAAACGTATAAATGTGATTGACCATTAATCACAAGCCAAGTGTTCAGGGGTAAAATCGTCCAAAATCTACCTATAACCCGAAACAAGAAACTAACAACAATATCAAAACATTCAGTGCCATAAAGGGGGATTTTTCAAAATGACCTATGAATAGTAGTTTTTTAAGAATTTTGTTAAAAAGTCACTTTTACCTAAAATGAAATGGGGCATTTATTTGCAAAACAAGTCCTTAAACTTTTTATTCTTATTTTTATTCGTCATCACTAGACGTTTCTTCTAAATCTGATTTTTTTTCAAATATTTCTTTATTCATTTCTATTTTTTCAATATCAACTTCTTCACATTCATCTCTAATTTGTTCAAAGTCCGTAATTTATATTCTAACTTTCTTTTTTGGACATTCAGTGCTTATATGTCCTTCTTCATTGCAATTCCAACATTTATATCGTTTTTTATCTAATGGTTTTTTATTATAAGGTTTATATTTTTTTCTAAAATATTTTCTTTTAGATTTAAAATATTTCTTTTTAAACTTATTATATTTTTTATATTTCTTGGGTCTTATTTTTCTTTTTCTTTTATAATCATAACATCCCCAATTTTCTGGTACTTCAGTATCTCTACAACAAATCATATCTTGTATAAATCCTGATTGTTTATAAATCATTTGATTACAACACATAGTACTTATTTCATCTTTTATAGTTCTTATAATAAATCCTAATGTATATCCTTCTTCATTTCTTCCTAATTGTTTTTCTTTAATCTTATTTTGAAAATAATTATTCCATGGTAGTGGTAATTTTCTAATAAAAACTTCCTTATAATAATTATTATCAGCTCCACTTCCAAACATCATATAATAATATTTACTATATTCACAACAATATTCATTGAGGTAACACATATTACAAATTTGTAAATGTTCCATTCTGTTTTTAGTATCTTCTATTTCTTCTAATCTCGCTTTAGTACTTTCATTTACCTAGTCTTCTCCTGCAAATCCTCTATAAATTCTTGTAGCGACTCTATTTATTCCTTCTATTATACTAATTCCAAATACTGTTTCAATACTATCTTTCCAAATGCCTTTTGTTATTTTTTCTAATCCTCTATACCAATTAAAAACATTTCCTTTAAATGTTGTTAATAAATATTCAGCTCTATTTTTATTATCTGTATTACTGCGATTATAATTAAAGTGCGCTATCATATTAGTACTCCATTCATTTATAACTCTTCTAACATCTAATTCACAATCTAAATTTAAATATGATCCTGCAATTTTCATTGGGTTTGATTCTCTTAGTACTGGTTTAAATTGGTCTCTATACATTCTTTCTTTGATAGTTTTAAAATCTACTTTTGTATTAACATATCTTCTAGGGTTTATTTCTGATTCATATCTAGCTGTGCTAGTTTCTCCATATTCTTCTTGTTTAACTGCTCGTGGTCCTCCCGTTTTTCCGACCATATGATTTTTAGTTGTTTCTTCACAAATTTTTAAATCTTCTAAGTCAAATAGTAAATTTTCCATATCTTCGTTCATTATTTTTCTATAACTAATTTTCCTTCTTCTTTTTCTATAAGATTTTCTTCTTACTTTCTAAGATCAATCAATAATCTTTCTGTATCTTCTTTTAATCCTCCATTAAGTTTTATTAATTTTTCATATTTTTCAATTTTCTTTCTAACTTCTTTAAGTTCTTTGGCATAATCTGGTTTAAATGGTTTTTCTTTATTTAGATTTTCTATTATTCTATTTAAAAGAATTTCTATTCTTAAAAAGTTATTTTGTAGTTTTTCTTTTTCTTCTTCATAGTCTATTTCAATTCTAGTTATTTTTTCATCAATTGCTTTTATACTTTTTCAATTAAATTGATTTTATCATTCATACTCATACTTTAGGTTTTTTATAAGATGGTTTTTCAATTTCAAATCCTAATTTATTTAATAGAATATCTAATTTATAATTAATAATATCTATCTTTTCTTCTAAAGTTGCTATTTTATTAATACTATTTTTCTGTGCAATTTTTGATATTTGATTTTAAATTTATTCAAGTTTAGCTTCATCAAGTATTTCTAAATTATTAATTTGTTCTTTTATTTTATTAAATTGTTTAGACATATTTTTGCTTAAAATTTCTAATCTTTCTCTAGCTATTTCATCTTTTGGATCTATATTATTTATCTCGTCTATAACTTCTATATCTTTAGATTTTAATTGTCCTAATTGTTGTCATAAAAATGCATTAATCCAGTTTGTAGTCATATTTAACAATTCATCTGTATTTCCCCATGAGCTTAAAGGTTGAAACAGAGTTGTATTCCATTTTTTAGTTTGATAGCTTTCTATTGGTAATCTAATATTTTCTATTTCTTGTTTATCAAATCTTATTTTTGTTGGTAAACTCATCTTAATCTGGTAAGTTTAAAGAATTAATTATTATATTATTTATCATTTGTCTTATTTCTCTTCTAAATTGTTCTTCTCTTCTTAATTCTCTTGTAATTTCATTCCTTAATAATTCTCTTTTAATTTTATTCCAATTAGAAATTTCTTTTTCTATTTCTCTACAATTATTATCAGTTATTATTTGTTCTTCTAAAATTTTTATTTTATTATCACAAAATTTTCTAGTTATTCCAGGCATATTCTTATTCTATATTGTCAAAACTAAGATCAAAATCATATAATTCAGAAACTTCATTATAACTTACATGCTTTTCTATAGTTTCAAAAGTTCTTTCACTATTTTCACTATCTAACCAGAAAAATATAATCATTTTTATTATTTCTTTAGGCAATCTTTCTTTTAATTCAAATGATACAATTATAAGACATTTTTCATAATATCTAACATCTCTTTTTATGAAATTTATTCCTCTAGTATAACTATCATAAGTTTCTGAAATTTCTATCATGTGAATATAATTAATACTATTAGTATATCTAAAAGGTACAGTTCTATAATAAAACTCGTAACTTTCCATGATAAAAGTTCTTCAAAGTAAATAATCTTATAAAAATTCTTATATAATAATTTTCATGCAAATTTTCAGACAATAAATTTTCTTGTAGCTTAAAATAAGGGCCTTACCACGCTTCGCTAAATAGCAAGAATGTTATATGTTCCTGGTCACTTTCGTCACAAGAGTTGGCCAAAGTCCGACAGCATCACAGCAAAATGGACACAAAGGCACTCAAAACTCTCAAACAGACTTACTGTGTAGAACAACACTCAAAGCGTAATAAAAGATTTATTTCAAACTCAAAAATTTTATTGATCTGAAGATAGTTTGAAAGCTATTATACAAAGATTTTTACAAAGATTGATACTCCGAAGAGTGGTTTTTACTTTCTAACGAGAAGGATTACAAAGATCATTTTTGGAAGTTTGAAAAGGTAGTTCAGCATGAGATTTCAGATGGCTAATTTTCGATGATCTTCCCCTTCAGTAGAGTCTCTATTTTATAGAAAGGCTCGCACTTCACCAAGAAGCTTCTGGCCAATCAGATTTTTACATCACAAAAGTAAAAAGTACAATAATTTCAAATGTGGTTGAAAATATTTAAAGTGCTTGTCGGCTGTCTTTATTCCAGTGTCGGCAATTTTTTGATTCCAGCTTGACAGCTGTCTTCCTATCTTCAAAGTTCACATGGTGTTGTCAGTCACATTTTTCTTGATCGTCCTTTACTTGTGGATGTATCCCATAAGTCGGCAGGCTTCTTTAATGCATTCCTCACTCCCGAGGAATTGATCGTTGATTATTTCACAAATTTTTTTTTCAAGAATTTTTGATTCTTTATCTCCTCTACATATGAGAATCCAATTGTTGCTCATCCCATATACCATGTATCTTTCTCCGTAAAAGAACTGCATCGTTGAGCAGACTGACTTTATTCCAAGAGCTCTTCTATAAATCATCCATTTCTTATTAACGGTGGGTAATTCTTTAAAAATCTGAATCTCCTTGAGTGGATTTCCATTATTTTTCCGAATAGTGACAAGATGATGTTCTCCATACCATTCTGGTTCTTTATATTCAGGACTAATTGTGTAAAACCTTAGTTCAACTGGTTGTTTATCACTGAATTTTTTAACACAAGTAACAAATTCTTTGTCAAACTGTTCAATTTCTTTTAGATCTATTCCTGGGAAGAGTCGATCTAAAAATCCAAATGCTGCCAATTTTCGAACAATATTAGGATCTGCTCCTTGAACTGCACTGATCATTGGATAAATCGCAGTTGGAAGGGCTGTCAAATATAGAGAACTTCCTTCTCTGAAATTATATACCCATTCAGAAAATTCATAATACTCTTTCTCCATAAGATGTAGATTAGTTCGAACATGATGAGTTGTGATTATTTCCTTTGGTGATTTGAGGTCACAAATCGATACTTTTTTATTTTCTTGGAATTCACTAATAACAGTAGGCTGTTCCAATGGGCCTTTTGATAAGGATGTTTGAGTACTGGACTCAGTGGCTCCTTTTCCACTTGTAAATTTTTCCAACAATTTGTCAGTACTGACGGGTAATTGTTGTGGACCCTTTGTTATGACATTTTTCCTCTTACGAGGTAAGATGGTCATTTCTCTTAGATTTCGAATCTCCACTTGGAGTGGATGTATTAATCTCCTGAAATGGGATATGACTCGCCTTCTGGCTGTATTCACCTTTTTCCAAAGGAGGGTACTCATGGCTGCAACTTACAAAAAAGTCCAAACATTCTGTCAATTTTTCAGCTATTTTTTCTTTATTATCATTTAATTTATCAATCTTTTTTCCATTCTCAATAACTTTGTTTGATAGATCGCACAAAGTTTGTCGAATATCAAGATGATCTTCTTGAATAGCAAGATAATCTGCATTAAAATCTGTTAGAAGATTTTGCAATTCCTTGGTAAATGCTTCAATCTTGTCCAAAATCATGATTCCTGCTCAAGAAATCAGCAAATAAGTTATCTTTTCCTTTTATACATTCAAATTTAAAATTATAAAAAGATAATAACACTTGCCATCTGTGTAATCTTCTATGTTGAGGTGAATTTGGTAATTTATTATTTACTAGTCCGTTAAGTTGAGTATTATCAGTTTGAACAATAAATTCCTTGGGTAACAAAAACATTTTAAATTTGTTTACTCCTTTAACAACTGCTAATAATTCTTTTTTATTGGTTGAATAATTTATTTCAGCATTATTAAATGTTCCAGTAGTATACCTGCAAATTTCATTTAAATCAGTTTTTAATAAAGCACTTCAATATAAATATGAAGAATCAGTTTGAACTATTAATTTATCTTTTTCATCAGGAAGTCTAAGTTTAGGTAAATTTTTACAATTTTCTTTTAAATTTTTAACACAAAGAGTATGTTCTTCATTCTAACCTAATTTATTTGATTTTCTTAATAATTTCTGAAGTTTATTTCTTTTTTTCTGCAAGTTTTTCTATAAATCTTTCAACATAATTAAGACAACCTAATAACTTTTGAATTTGTTGCTTATTTTCAAATTTATCGGGAAATAAAATTATCTTTTCAGAAATATGAGGTTGTAATTTTATTTCTTCACTATTTATTATCATTCCTAAAAATTCAATTTCATTTTTTGCTATTTCTGCCTTTTTCTGACTAAGTATTATACCTTCATTTGAGCAAAGTGTAGCAAAACTTCTAAGATGTTTAAAATGATCTTCATATGTTTCTGAACAAACAAGTATATCATCAACATAAACAATAAGAAAATTATAAGTTCTAAAGACTTCATCTATTCTTCTTTGATAAATTTGTGGTGAATTTTTTAATCCAAATGGCATAACTAACCATTCATAATGTCCTTGAGGAGTGCTAAATGATGTTAATGGTATACTATTTTCTTCTAGTTTAATTTGCTAAAATCCAGATTTATAATCAAATTTTGAATAATATTTTTTATTCTTAGCAATATTTATTAATACTTCTTTATTTGGTAAATAATATCCATCAAATTTAGTGTTTTTATTAAGTTCTTTATAATTTACAACCATCCTAGATTTTCCTCTTTTTATCTCTGAATGATTTCTAACCATAAAGTTGGACTACTATGAGGGTTATTACTTCTGCTTATAAGTTTTTGATTAAGAAGTTCTTGAATTTGTACTTAAAATTCTTCTTTATCTTCTTGATTATAGAGCATAGGCTTGACTCTAATGATGATTGTTGGTTCTAATAGTTCTATTTTAGCTGTTGTTTTTTATTTTTCCCATTTTTCAAGTGGGTTTTCATTATAATTTTTTACTAAAAGATCTTTTATTTGATCAAGAGTAATTGTTTTGATTGAATGATTGAGTAATTTTGGTATAAATTCTATTTTTTCACCACGCTGAGCTGGCTGAACTCTGAATGGTTTAAATTCTCTAGCACTTTTTAGTAAATGTCCACATGGGGTTTTTAATTGAATTGTATAAATATTTTGACTATATTGACTAAACTGTTGAAGAAAGTCATTTCCTAGAATAATATCACAATCATTTATATTATATTGGTAAACGTTTCTTATGGTTACTATTTTAGATCCTATTATAACTTCTATATTTTTATTTTTATATTTTAAAGATTCTCTTACTCCAGTTATTCCTTGTAGTGTTAATTGTTGTTTATTTTCAATCCATTTTGGTAATAAAGTTCTTTAAAGACAGTTATCCCAGCTCCTGTATCAATTAGAGTACAAGTAGTTATTTTTTATTCAAATACAGTTATTTGTATATATGCACTTATTGGAAATTTTATTTCTCTACTCATTTTTCTTTAAGGCAATATGTAGTTATTCCTTAATGTATAATAAGAATTCCTTCCTTGTCTATTTTATAATTATCAAGACTATTTAAAAATGAATTTCCTAATAATATTGGATGTTCATCAAAATTCATATTATTATCAATATAGCATTCTATGCTTAATAATAAATTTCCTAATTTAATTTGAACTTGTCCTATGATATCACAAGAGTTTATTTTTCTTTCGAAATCTCTATAACTATAAGGTTCTACTTTTTTCTTTTTAATTCCTTCATCAATAAGAGAGCAAATATGATTCTAACTTGCTCCAGTATCAACAAGTATTTTAATTTCATTTATCCATTTATTTCCATTAAAAAACTTTCCTTTGATTCCATAAACACTATTATTTTTATTTTGTATTATTTTTGAAATACTAGGTCTTACTGTATTATCTCCAATAATTATCTTATTTTCTTTATATGTTATTTGTTTTGGTATTATAGGTTGATCGATACTTATAGCATCATCATGTCCCATCTCAAAATTTTCTATTTCCTCTATATCTTGTTCTCTAGGTAAATCGCTTCTCCTATATCCTTAAATTCTTCATCAATTTCTATAAAAGGCTTTTCTTTATATATATTTCCATAATTACTATTTGTATAACAATATAATCCTTGATATAATATAGTAAAAACTTTATTATCATCTTTTAGTATTTTATTAGTCATCTTAAAATGTAGACTAAGACAATCATCTAAATTTTTATCATTTATATGTACACAATATCTTGGATAACAAGTAAATTTTAATTTTTTATAGGCTAAATTTCCTTTCACTATTCCTAAATTTCCATTTTCTGCAGTTATACATCTTTCATCTTGTAGATTAAGTATTATAGGACTATTAATTCCTTCTTTAAAACATGATTTTATTATTATTTGTATTCCAACAAAGTAGACATAAGATATTTTATTTCGTTTTTCTTGTTTTAATTTTCCTAAAAATTCATTAATATTTCTTTTTATTATTAGATTTAATTTTATTTTTTCTTGTGTATGTTTAATATCTATACTTTTTTCTATTTCATGATATTCATTAATAACTAACTTCTTTTTTCTAAAGGTTGATCCTAAATTATTAAATAATCTATTTTCTCCTGGTGGTTTTAGACTTAATTCTGCTTTATTAATTTTTCTAAAGTTTTCCCAATCAAATTTTCCTTTTAAAGCGTATCCTTCTACTCCTTCATATACTTCAGTCTCTAAATCCTCTGATTTTTCAATTTCCATGATTTCTATGGCTCTGATTCTTCAATTCTCCTAATTTCATTATTAAGAACTTTTTGAATTTTTCTTAAAATTTCCATTTCAATGAGAATATGTATTTTAACAAGATATCATATGTTTTCATCTAAAACCTCATCAAAATCTATTAAAAGAAAAGTGATTTTCTTTTCAAATTTTTTCTTTATTTTAAGGCTATCCGAGTCTTTTATTTTTCCAATTAGATTTCTTGATTTATTAACAAGATGTTGAATATAACTATCAGTATCTAAATATTCAGTAGAATTGTTAACGTACCATCCTACGCAAATTTCTTTATTATCTTTCATTTTCATATGGTTTTAAATCCTCAGAATATAGAGCTCTGATACCAATTTTTGTTCAACTCCATAAGAAGGAGCAGCCCAACAAAAAGGTACCTATCAGTTTGCAACTGTGTATGGTTTAACAACATCCCCTACGGAGAGCCTCGGTTCGGGCATAGGTCCCGAGTGAGAGGATCGGGGCTTTTCATTATTGCTCTGATACCAATTTTTGTGGGATCCTAAAAATGCACAAATACAATTAATTCAAAAATAAAATTATTAATCAATATCAAAGTTTTTGGCTCAAGATAGGTGGAAAGAGTTGATGGTGAAGAAAAGTTAATTTTTTATTGCAAGGGACAAACAATTTGTCGAATCCAAAATTAGAATTAAAGTTTTAAGAACTAAAATGATTTGTTTTGAAACTTTTTATACTAAGGGCATTTTAGGTAGTTTATATGGTTGAATAGTGAAATGGGTTATTTTGGAAATATGACCTTGAATTTGGGTCATTTCCACGTATTTTCCGATGTGTATTTAGGGTGTAAAAATTGGCCAGAATTACTAAGTAGGTCATTTACCATAACCCATCCAAAAAGTCAGGAAACGGGCCACAAAAAAGTAATAAAATTAGGTTACTTCAAATGATTCAAATGGTTTTAGGGTCAAGTCATATCATTCTGACGAGTTGACTTTTAATTCAGTCAATTGGTCAATGTCGACTGAGAAACTTATACCGAATAACATCATAGCCCTAGAGATCGTTAGACAACAATTTGTCCAACACTTCTATAAATGTAAGAAGATAAAATTATTTTAGATTCTTTCTACTTTGCTTTTCAATGTTGCACGAGTTTCTGCCTCGTAGGGTAAATTTCTGTCATGATATTTTTCATTCAGTTCAGGTGTATCCCTCTATAGCACTTTCATCAATAAGCTCTATACCTCGCTCAATGAATCGATTCTTGGCCTTGTTTGTTTTCCCAAGTACAATTAGGACAACTAACTAGAAATGCAGACCAGCATTGCCAGCGAGAAAAAAGCTTTCTTGTAGATCCGTTCGTGACCCTGTTACAAAGCCCTGACAACAATTCATGAAATTTTCGTGCAGCTACTAGTGATGCTAACATTAGTATTAAAATCATTATCAGTAACTATTTCAATCTCCGGTATGCATGAACAAGTATCCAGCAATGCGACAACAATACATACACTCAACAAAATTTGGAAGCCAAATCGAGATTTACATAAAAAATGAGAAAGAAAAATATATAATTATTAGTCTATTTTTTCATCTAGCAGTGTAGAATAATCTCCATCCATTTTCTCGATTATTTCAATATTTTCATTAATAAAAAATAAAAGTCTATATTTTATCGAGTAGTTAGTTTGAATTCTCTCCATCCACCTTCTCGATCATTTCAAAGGTATACAAAAAATCATATTTTTGGTCTATTTTTTTATCGGGTACTTAGAATTTTTTTCACTTGTATTCTTGATTGATAAAAAAATAACTCGATTGATCTACTTTTTACCGAGTGGTTAGAAATTATTTCCACCCACTTAGGGGTTTTTCTCTTTATGTTTCAGTTTTGTATTTTGAGTTTTGAATTCATTTTGTGTTTTGTGTTTTGAGTGTCAATTTTGAGATTATTGAAAATGTGTTCTTTTTGACATTTTGAAAAATTGTTTTCGAAAATAAAAAAAACCAAAACGTGTTCTCTCTCTCCGTTTCCATTTCATTTTGGGTTGTCGCCTCTCTCTCTCTCTTTTCCTGCGAACGGCGATCCATGTGAACGGCGGTCTCCCTGCGAGCGGGCGGTGGTGGTTTGGGTTTAGACGCTCCCTGCAATCTTCCTCTTCATCTTTTTTTTTTTGTTTCTTTGATGCGGTGGTTGGTTGGGTTGCGGCGATGGTTGCGTCGCGACTTGGCGGTGGTTGGTGCAGGCGGTGGCTGTAGTTGGGTCAAGATTCCAGTGTGATTTTGTGATGGTTGTTTCGCCATTTTGGCTGGGCGATGGTGGTTTTTTCTGGTGGCGATTTTGGCTTTGGCTTTGGCTGTGGCAGTAGGTGTATTTCTAGTGGCGATTTTGGAGGGTGGTGGTGGCGATTTCTGGAGATTTCGGCAGAAGCAGTTATGGCCAGCTCAATTTTGGAGGATGATTTTTGATTGATTTTGGTATATGTTTGGGTAGTGGTTTGTGTGGTTATTGAAGAAGGGATCGAGGGCTTCATAATGGTATGCCAATCCGATGGTGGTGGAGGAGGATGACCAGAGTTTGGAGGGTTGGAAAGTGACCGGAGTTTGGAGGGCTTGGCTGAAGAAGGAACAGTAGCATTTTTTACCTGTTTCCCGTGTTTTGGTTGTTTTCATGGAATTGGCTTGAAAACATCCAAAACAACTTTTTTCTAGTTTTGTGTTTTGTGTACAAAAAATTTTTCTTTTTCAAAAACGCGTTTTTTGAAAATAGGAAAGTAAACGCGTTTTCACTGTTTCAGAAAATCGAAAACAGAAAACGATCCGAAAACGTCAAAGAGAATGGCCCCTTAGTCTTCTCTCATTTGCTTTCTCAATCATTTAAAATTTTCCATCCATGAAAAAAATATCATATTGATCTATTTCTATCAAGTAGTTAATTAGACTTCTCTCCATCCACTTTCTTGTTCATTTCACGTTTTCCATTGATGATTTTTTTTAAAAAGAAAATCACGTTATTGTATTTTTATCGAGTGGTTAGTTAGTATTCTCTTAATCAATTTTTAACTTTTAGAATTTTCTCCAAGACGGGCAGCTCTACATCCCCATGTTTTTTAAAGTTGATTTTGTATAATACTTTGTGCTGACTCCAAAATTCCAACATTACTGCAGCGTATTTATAAATAAGTATTTACCTCTTGACTTGGTCTGGTTAAAGACTCAAAGCTGATGGACAATAGGTCATATATTTCCAGTACAGTTTGTTGGAATTGAACTTAGGCGGCAAATGTAATTCAGAGACTTTGACTGGAGATTGCTACAGAATTTGGAGACTCGATGAACCGCTCATATTTGGAGGCTCGATGAACCGCACTTTTCAAAGATCACAGCATGACCCTCATGGCTAATTTTCAAGAGTCAAGATTGTATGGCGTACGTTTAGGGAGAAGAAAAACACAGTATAAATAGAAGAACACAAGAAGATTAACATGCAAGTTATATCTGCTTGAGGAATCAGAAAAGAAAATGAGTACCTTTTCAAATTTCGTAGTTCCTCTAGTTTCCTTAAGTTTGTTCACCATTTTCCTTTTCAAATGGTTCTTTAATCCGGCTTCAACAGTGTGGAAAAGGTTACCGCCATCTCCACCAAAGCTTCCCGTGATTGGTAATCTTCACCAACTCGGCTTATACCCTCATATCGCGCTTCAAGCGCTATCTAAACGCTATGGTCCCCTCATGATGCTTCGTCTGGGACGAGTGCCAGCGGTTGTTGTCTCATCTGCTGATGCAGCTCGTGAGATCATGAAAACTCAGGACCTCATTTTCTCAAACAGGCCGAAAGTGAGCATTCCTGATAAAATTGTTTATGGCTCCAAGGACATAGCTTTTGCGCCTTATGGTGAGCACTGGAGACAGGTGAGAAGTATTTGTGTGCTACATCTTTTGAGTAACAAGAGGGTTCAATCTTTTCGTTATATAAGAGAAGAAGAAACGGATCTTTTGATCGATAAAATAAGACAGTCATCTTCTTCTTCCATGTCTGTGACAAACATGAGTGATTTATTGGTGTCAGTTACTAATGATACGATTTGTAGAGTGGCCCTGGGGAGGAAATATAGTGATGGTGAAGCAGAAGGAAGTACCAAATTTGAGTTGATGTTGAAGGAAATCATGGAGCTAGCAGGCACTTTTAATGCTGGCGATTTCATTCCATGGCTTAAGTGGATGAATAAAGTTAATGGTTTGGATGCCAGAGTTGATAAAGTGGCTAAAGCGTTTGATGAATTTTTGTCGGGTGTAGTTGAGGATCATAGAAATAGAAAGCAAGGAGAGACTGATCGTGATGACAGCAGCAATGAAGCAGATCTTGTGGACTTATTGCTCGAAATTCAAAGGGAAAACAAGTCTAGTTTCGATCTTGACGATGAATCCATCAAGGGCGTCATTTTTGTAAGAATATCTCAGTCTCTTTCTTTCTATATCTTCTATGCATGCTTTGATTAGAGGTCATTGAAGATTAAATTTAAATAAATAAATGAGTTCTCTCTCTAACAATTTAAGGTTATATAGGAGGTGGTTCAACAAAGCATTCATTTAGTTTAACCTATTACAAGCTAATTTATAACATTATGGATTTAACTACATTCAACTAACCCTTCCTTGTTTACGACAGGATATGTTTGGAGCAGGAACTGATACAACATATACTTCTTTGGAGTGGACAAAGTGGCCGAGGCTTTAAAGCATCCAGAAATAATGAAGAAACTGCAGATCGAGGTGACACAAGCAGTTGGAAGCAAATTAAAGGTAACAGAAGATGATTTAGAGAAAATGCCTTACTTAAAGGCAGTGATGAAAGAGAGCCTTAGGCTACACCCTCCAATTCCAATGTTGGTTCCACGAGAATCGACCCAAGACAGTAAAGTAATGGGATACCACATTGCAGCTAGAACACAAGTGATCATCAATGCATGGGCAATCGCAAGAGACCCCACGCAGTGGGAAAATCCCGAAGAATTTAATCCAGAAAGGTTCTTTAAGAACACAACAATGGACTTTAAAGGGTTTAATTTTGAGTACATTCCATTTGGCGCTGGTCGAAGAGGCTGCCCTGGTATTACATTCGCCATGGCTGTTAATGAGTTGGCATTAGCAAAATTGATGCTTAACTTTGATTTTGGATTGCCCATTGGAGCAAAAGATTGGGACATGACCGAAGCTGTTGGAAGCACTGTCCATAAAAAGAATCCTCTACTTGTTATCGCCACTCCTCGTATTCTTGCTAGTTCGAGTTGAGAGCATCAGTCTCCATGTTTCTCTCTAAATTCTGTATCGTAGTCTTTGCAATAAAAAGTTTGATTTATTCTTATCAATGTAATTCGAATGTCCAAAAATTTTAATTAATAAAAAATAAATGTATTTTTATTTCAGTCTTACCAATGAGAAAATTTTCATTCATTATAAGCAGGCTCGATTTTGGGCCGAGGCAAGTGAGGCCCGCACCTCAGGCCCAGTATCAGGGAGGGCCTCAGATTTTTTGAAAAAAAAAAATAAAATCTACTTTATAAATGAAAAAATAAGCCCTAAATCATATCCTTTTGTTTCTTCTCTTAATTCTCTAAACAACACCATGAGATTTGTTCCAAAAGATCTTCAAGATTTTCTTAACTAAGTTGAGTTCAACTGTTCAACTACATGAAGTTTAACGTAATTTTATGTTTTCGAAATTCAAATCTATTGCTGGTATTATTCATATTTCAATTTCTAGTTTTATTTTCTTTTATTTATTTGATGGTTGCAATGTAAAATCTTAGATTAAATATTTTAATTTTATTACTAAAATATAAATAAGATCGGGAAATCTCAAAGTTTAGGTAGATGCCTAAAAATCACTATTACGTTGAAAAAATCTTACACTTCAAATCTCTTTAAATTATTTACCCTGATTTTGAAAATATTTTTCTATTTTTTTCTTGAATTTTTTCATTGTTTTTCTCTAACTCATATTGCTTTCATTTTTTGGTGATTATTATTACTCTAATTTGATTTCAATTTTTTTTTTTTTTTTGTGTATTTAAATATTTGAATTTTTGTTATTATTTACCTTCTATAATCTCAAATTTTGAAATATGTTCCAAAATATTTTGTTGATTTTTTTTGTATTAATTTTCTCTACCTTCATATTTCTTTCGTTTTTGGTGATTTTTTTTTTCACTTAAATCAGAATTTACAAATTGTATGGCATTTTTATTGATCTAATTTGATTTCAATATCATTCAAATGTTTGTAGACTTTTTATACTATATTATTGATGTTTACATAAGTTTGTAATTCTAATTGTTTTGTCATCTCTTAATCATTAATTTTTAGTGAGTTATTAATTGATAAGTGTATTTTCATTCTCCTACTCTTTCTCATCTGATTGTTAAGGTAAAATGGGGCAGTTCGCATTGCCCCAAGACCCGAACATGACCCCACATTTCTACGCAGGTTCGATCTTCAAATATGTAATGACTTGTAAAGCTAACAGACTTTAGTTAAAGTTCGCACTGGCCATGGCCGTGACTACATAGGGATCAAAGGGAAAAAAATTCTGGGGCCTAATTTATAAGGTTCGCCTCAGGCCCTGAAAATCACAGAACCGACCCTGATTATAAGAATGCACCCTTTCAAGTTATATTTTATCATGAAAGAGTACCGATACGTGATTCTCAATTTATACGATGAGATAAATATCTGATTTCACCTAGAGAATTTGTTCTTATATGTCTTCTGTAACACAAGAAAAAGAAGTAGAAGAAGTTGGAAAATGCAGAAATCCAAGACTCGGCTTCAAGCCACATACTGACACTTTTCTTAAGAGACATCATTTGCCCCAATCGGTTATGAGACGCACTCAGGAACACAAATATGCCTTCAAGATACAGTGAAACCTTAGTGTTGTCTGCATTGTACATTCATGAAGACAATTGGAACACCGAAGAATTATTGATGTCTATACTCAAGTTATACTTTGTCTCTTGAGAATGACCAAGCATAAAAAAATTTGTAGTGAAAATACACAAATGATTTGAGTAAAATATGTTAGGAACACAGGGATATAAGAAATACTAATCTAGTCTATATGTTTTCAAGTTTGTAAAAAGTGGAAATCATGAAAACTATGTATAGATTTCCATGTAACTCTACATTTAAGGTTAAATCCTTTCATTTGAGGCTTATGGAATAAAAAAGGATACTTTTCACACAAATTTGAATCACAAAAAACTGCCAAATAGTCAAAAATATGTCTAGGGACTTCAGGTGCTCGACGAACCTCTTCACAAATGCACGCGTGCATGCATCAGCAAACACGCATACTGGGGCTTTATCCACCAGCATATGCACATGCTCGATGGTAAACTGCCTAGTGCATGCACACCGTGACCTTGTTTTCAGCATGTGTGTTGGATAGATTTTCACCCGTTCTTTTGAATTTTCTTGTGCTTTGTCCCTCCTTTTTGCTAGAATATTATCCTTATTATAACTTATAAGTCACAATATAACTTTACATAGTTTTCACGTCATCTATTCGAAGATGTATCAACACCGATTCTGAAAATGTTGTAACGGATTTTATGTTATAAAAAACACCTCAATTTATTCTAATATTTACCAGTAACATTTTATATGGTCTAGACATTGTTCCCTTTGTATGATTTTTTGTTACAATGCTGAAATTGGCGTATTTCTGAATTCAATATAGCTTCAAATTGTTGTAGTTTAATCTTCTCTTTAAATGTATTCTTTGCTTAATATATTTTTTTGGGTTTAATCCACCCAAATAATGCACAAACAAGAAAAACACACCCAAGAACACACTGCGGAAATCGAAATTAACACAAAAAATGTTAACTCAGTTTGGCTATGCCTAATCTGGGGGGCTCAGCTACCAACCTAATCCACAAGTGCACCAAGAAAACCTTTCAAAGAGAGTTCACATCAACCAAATATCAGATCGCACGAGTTTTAGTCATCGATATAAAGATCCCCTAAAACTTCAACCCAAAAAAACCAAACCCTAACACACTATACAGAACCTAATCAACATAGCTAACAATCGACCCAAGGTTACTGTTACAATAGCGGTTTACACAAGGATTTCACAGACCCTTTGAAAATCTGAAAACATCAACCAAGAGAAAATAAGAAGAGACTCTAGATAGAAAAAAGAACTCCAGAACCAAAACCAATAGACTGAATGAAAGTGAAAGTCCAAAAGTCGTCAGTAATCACGTTGAAAAGCCAACTAAAGATCACAACCATTGATTAAATTGGACGGCTCACAACCCATGTAAAGAAGCACAATCCGAGAATTAACAATACAATCAATCGAAAATAGCCACGTGGACGTACAACTTAAAAAGTTGTAATCTTGGAAAAACGTTTTTTCTTCTTTCAATCTTCACTTCAGTTCCAAAATGCAAAATCTCTACGATATGCTTAAATGGTACACTAACATTGGAAGGGTCCAACATCATCACCCGAGTACCTACAAAAGATTAACCAGTATCAATATGTAGTAAAGATAAACATACTCTAAACTTATTTAAAGATAGAATTTTGGTTCCCATATCAGATGGATTTACATCAGTATGAATTTTTTCAAATATAATCTCACCACATGCAATTTTCTCACTTATAAAATGGTACTTCATCTCAATATGCTTGGATCTTTCAGGATACACAAGATTTTTGTTAATAGTAAAGTACTTTGACTATCAATGAAAATTGTAGATGTCTCATATAAAAAAATCAACTCTCTCAAAATTTCCTTTAACGAGATACATTCTTTTACAGATTCGGCTATTGCCACATATTTAACATCTATACTGGATAATGTGACAATAGGTTAAAGTTGTGACTTCCAAGTGATACAATTATCACCAAGGGTAAAGAAATATGTAGTAGTAAACTTTCTTTGGTCTTTATCCCCAGCAAAATCAGAGTCTACATACCCTTTCAATGTTAATGGATCAGATCCCTTCTCAAACACCAAACCTACTCTAAGTGTTCCAGTTATATATCTCAATAACCACTTTAACCTAGCCCAATGAGGTTTCCCCCGATTAGACATAAACCTGCTTAGAAAACTTATAAAATATGCCAAATCAGGACTAGTTGTAACCATAGAAAACATGACATATCCTATGACATTAACATATGGAATGTTCTTCATGTCTTTTAATTCAAATTTAGTTTTAGGATATTGGACTGAAGAGAGGTTCATGTGGATGGCAAGGGGAACATTCACAGACTTAGCTTCTTTCATGCCAAATTTGGTTATAACTTTATTTAAGTATGTTTCTTGAAATATAGTCAATATACTTCTTTCATATTCCTGTTAATAACCATACCCAAAATTTTCTTGGCATTCCTTAAATCTTTCATAATTCTTAAGCCTTAATATCTCTTCTTTGCTAGAGCTAGCTAGCAATATATCATCTACGTATAATGATAAGTGTAGTTTATACACTTATTCGTGACCCTAAATCGTGATATTTTATTGTCTTTTGGATTAAATTCTACCTAATGTATATTATATTGTGTTTTGTAGATAAAAATGTGTGTTTAATGAAGAATTGGAGAAAAAAATGTAAAAGTGGCAAAAAAGGACAAAATTCAAAGATGAAACATTGGAGAGAAATATTACATTAAATGGGTTTCAGTTAAATGTGCATCAATAGACTTGTATTTGAAATTTTAATTGGAGGCCCAAATTAAACATATATATATTTAAACATATATATACACACACACACACACACACGACGCGAGCAAAAGGGGAGAAGAAAAATAGAGTTGAGGCGCTGAAGAGGAAAAGAAAGAAAAAAGAAAAAAGGAAAAGAAAAAGAGAACGAGAACGAGAAGGGAGAGAAAGAAAGAAAAGAAAAGTCAAAGGCAGAAAAATAGCAGGAAAGAAAGCCAAAAAATGAGGAAAAGAAAAGAAGAAAAAGGAAGGGAACTGCAAACACCAGAAATTTTCACATTTCGTCAATTTTTGGTGATATCTTTTCACTTTTACGTGTTTTTATTTTTACAATATGAATAACTAATTTTTATATTAGGAAAAACAATGTAGTCTACTTGTGATCCTTTATTTTTCTATTCAAGATTTATGTGATTTATTTATTTATGTGTTGGTTTTATTATGAGTTTAATACATTAAATTACCTGATCAATAATTTGATGATTATGTGAGTCTCGTACAAATCAAGAAGTGGGTTTGAGATTTAAACCATATAATAAAATCCGGTAAATTAGTATAACGTGTAGAGATACCTATACTAATTATTGCGATCATAATATGAATCTTAGAACCAGTGTTTCGTTTAACTAAAATTGATTCACATAGAGATATGGAATTGCATTAGTTAAATAGGCTCAATGAGAGGGGTAAATTGAATATAATAGAAGAATTCTATCGAACACTACATTATATTGAATTAAGAATAAAGGTAATCAATAGATGATATTATTATGCTATAATATTCATCATATATTTGAATTCTCAATTATCCATTTTGCAATTATTTTATATTTTCAATTAGTTAAAAGTAGTTAGGAAAAATAATCACAGCCATCATAATTATTTACTCGTTTTTGTTAAATAGAAGTTAGAAAAATTAGATTAAGCCCTAAAGTATAGTTCTCGTGTGAAGGATAATCCGGACTCAAAAGTCTCCTATATTACTTGTTACGATATCGTACACTTGGTGATATAAAAAACGCAACAAGTTTTTGACACCATTGTCGGGGACTATTTAGTCTTAGTTTATTTTTATCTTTAACTGTTATTTGATTTGATTTGATTTTACTTTGTTTTATTAAAATAAAAAAAAGAGTGTTCGTTGTATGCTCCATACCCAAGGCGACGTGTTGAACCGTTTGACTCGAAAATAGAATGCACTTTTAGACGAAAACACAAGGAACTCAAACAAAAACGGTAATATCAAATGGCAGACGATCAACATATTCATATTCCTATTAAGCCAATGGGATAAGTGGACGCAAGAGTAGCGGGGCTACTGGATCAGCAGCAGGAGCGATGAGAAATAAACGAAGGAGACTTTCCAGTTTCAATGTTCTTGACGCCCATAGTCGGGCTTGTGCGTTCCAGTATTGTGTATCGAGATTTCGGGGTAAACAATTTTCAAATAAGGGCATAGTAGATCAATTTGATTAGCAACACTCTCCAATTTTACGGCTACCTCATGAAAATCCGAACACACATAACTCCAGATTTCTCAGAAATTGTCAGAACTTCCATATTCCGGGGGTTATTGAAGACTCTATTAAGTTGTGATTATTTTCATATACACTAAGAGATGCTGCATTGGAGTATGTAGACCCCGAACCTCATGGAAGTATTACTACATGGGAAGAACTAATCAAAAAATTCTGAAACAAATTCTTCATACCGACGAAAGTAGCTAAAATCAGATTGGAAATTCAAACTTTCCAATAGAAAGATGGAGAAAGCTATCACGAGGCATGGAACGGATTCAAAGAGCTGATGCAAAAGTGTCCAAATCATGGAATCACAATAGGTAATCAAATGCGGTACTTCCACACCGGACTCTTACCACTGTCAAAATCTCAAGTGGATTCCTTTGCCGGTGGATCGATCATAAGAAAATCAGTAAAACAAATCATGGATTTATTTGAGTTAATTGCCACTACACATTCAATGTTTTCATCAGAAAGAGTGGTACCACCAAGAACATCTGAGATGTATGAATTAGATAGCACATCATCTACCAACGTGCAAATAGCAGCCTTGACAAAGCAGGTAGAACTATTGGTATAATTACAAACGAGAGGAGCATATACAGTGATTGGACGGTCCATCATGTGAAAACTGTGGAGCTAAACATTTGACAGAAAATTGTATGTCTATGGGCTTTCCCGAAGAACAAGTCAACTTCATTCAGAATGGCTCCCGCAATTTTAACCCATATTCACAAACATATTATCCAGGATGGAGACAACACCCGAACTTCAGATGGTCAGATAATCAAAAAAGAAATTGTTCAAATAATACCCAGCAAGAGAACAAACCAAGTTTAGGGGAGACGTTTCATCAATACGTGCAGAAAATAGACAAAATATTCCAGCAAATTGATACTAATTTTCAAAATGAACAAGTGTCTATCAAGAAGTTGGAAACACAGATTGATCAAATAGTTCAACAACTTGCAGAACGTTCACAGAGATCATTGCCAAGCAATACAATGACAAATCCTAAAGAGCAAATGATGGTTATAAGAGTAGTGAAAAACGATCTACCTAGGGCTCCTATAAAAGTTAAAGTATATGTACCTCCACTTCCATTCCCCCAAAGATTTCGAAAGAAGTCAATGGAGGAAAATATTAATGCTATAACTACAAGGAGATTAGTATACTTACCAGAGATTACTGTAAAACGACCAGAAAGAAAAAAGGACTAGTAAGATGTTGATGAAACTATAATGAAGGAAAAATCTGTACCCTCCTCAATTGAGAATGAAGAAGGTACAGAAGCATCCACTGTCAAGGCACCAAGTTATGTGCCTCCGATCCATTTTCCTCAAAAGCTCAAGAAGAACAAACAAGACACAAAATTTGAAAATTTTCTCGATGTTCTCAAGACGCTCCAGATCAATATTTCGTTGATTAATGCGATATTACAAATTTCAAGCTACACAAAAGTTTTGAAAGAGATGTTGACAAAGAAAAGAATGCTTTCGGAGTTTGAAATTGTGGCATTAACGGAGGAAAGTAGTGTAAGAGTACAAAATAAATTGGCTCCCAAGTTTCCCAACCAGTATAGTCTTAGTGCGCACCTTTTGAAAAAGTGACAAATTTTATTGCAATTGATAATGTAGGGACATCTATGTAAAATCCTTAGAAACTTTGGAAACTATAAAATTTCTAGGGAAATATATATAAAAGAAGCAACATAGCTGCCGAGGAGAATATGTCTGTGAATTGATGAGATATTAGATCAAGTTATTTTCCCAACCTATATAGTCTTAGTGCTTGTTTGGGTTTTGAGTAATGGGTTCCATACAATGTGTTGATAATAAGTGGGTAATAGTTGTGAATGTGCGGCTAAAATTAAAATTTGACTTCGATGTCAAATTATAAGAAAATTATAATGAAACACAAACAGGCACTTAGGTTCTCATCACTGCTTTAAAATAAGGCATTTCTCAAATTTGTTGTTGTCTGCTATTTCTAACTAACTTTTGTGTGCTTGTCTCACATCATTCTTCAACTTCTCAATGTTTTTTCAGGTACTTTAAATGTTTTACCATCGCCCACTCCAAAACATGAATTAATGTAGAGCTTCTTCAATAAATCTTGATACTACAAGAGGTTTTTGTGATCAAATAATCTATTACCAATATTTTTGTCTTATATCCATATGTGTGAAAGTTCTACATGAGAATATTTTTATAGAGTTAATATTTACACATATCCTAGTCTTGCTTTACTTTCCAAAAAGAGAATATATATATAAACGTGGTAACTATATTATGTAGATTGCACCATCAACAATTGATTGCATGTTATTTTCTCACATAATTAATCTAGTGGACTACTACAAAAAGTTCAGTGAATAATTTGGCTTGCACCATGAACCACAAAGATGTCCACCTAATTTCCCACTTGAGCTTAACAAGCCACTTAAGGTCAGTGGTTACTTAACCTACTTCAGAAGTGTTCAAACTAGGTTTCCATATTGGATATTACCTCCCTCCAAAGGCGAGGGCAAATTCTCCTCCAATTCACTACAAGGATACTGCATCGTAATGACTACAATTATTTAGAGGGTGCAAAAATATGTTCAGTGATACATTATCCCAATGGATGCCTCAGTAGGCAAGTAATATGTAGAATAAGGCTCAGCAATTGTCATTTGGAAAGGAACCGAGAACAGTCAAACAGTAGTTATCAAAAGTTGATTTGTGTCCAAATGACATTCAAAATAATGGGTACCAAAGTAGACGCAAGGGTGACTGGTTTGGCGGGAATCGAAGCTTTCAAGTCCGGTTGGTTTGAAGAAAAAATCGATCTTTAGGAGATTTTGTTTGATTTTGAACTGAAAATCTCCACTAATACTCTGATACCAGATGTTATGCGGAAGAGAAGATCACCAAGGCTTTTTCAGGCTCAGTATATACTCTAATCGATCAAAGTCTCAAACAAACCGAGACCAAAACTGAACCAAAGATGGCCCAACTCCAATTGCTTTAGAATGCCCACTTAGAACACACAATAGGGATGTTATTGCAGCCACAAAGGCCAAAGAAAATGTAGAAGAAAGGCACAGTAAAGAGAGTACGAAGCAGGTTCTGATTTTTATCAAAGGAAGAAGATAAAGCAATAACACACACAAATACGGCCAAGGGAAGCAGCATATATAATGTGTATTTAGGGTGTAAAAATTGGCCAGAATTACTAAGTAGGTCATTTACCATAACCCATCCAAAAAGTCAGGAAATGGGCTATGAAAAACACTAATAAAATTAGGTTACTTCAAATGGTTCAAATGGTTTTAGGGTCAAGTCATATCATTCTGACGAGTTGACTTTTAATTCAGTCCATTGGTCAATGTCGACTAAGAAACTTATACCGAACAACATCATAGCCCTAGAGATCGTTTGACAATAATTTACCCAACACTTACTTCTATAAATGTAAGCAGATAAAATAATTGAGTTTCGGCCTCGTAGGGTAAATTTCTGTCATGATATTTTTCATTCAGTTCGGGTGTATCCCTCTATAGCACTTTCATCAATAAGCTCTATACCTCGCTCAATGAATCGATTCTTGACCTTGTTTGTTTTCCCAAGTACAATTAGGACAACTAACTAGACATGCAAACCAGCATTGCCAGCTAGAAAAAAGCTTTCTTGTAGATCCGTTCGTGACCCTGTTACAAAGCCCTAACAACAATTCATGAAATTTTCATGCAGCTAGTAGTGATGTTAACATTAGTATTAAAATCATTATCAGTAACTATTTCAATCTCCGGTATGCATGAACAAGTATCCAGCAATGCGACAATACATACACTCAACAAAATTTGGAAGCCAAATCGAGATTTACATAAAAAAATGAGAGAGAAAAATATATAATTATTAGTCTATTTTTTCATCTAGCAGTGTAGAATAATCTCCATCCATTTTCTCGATTATTTCAATATTTTCATTAATAAAAAATAAAATTCTATATTTAATCGAGTAGTTAGTTTGAATTCTCTCCATCCACCTTCTCGATCATTTCAAAGGGATTCAAAAAATCACATTTTTGGTCTATTTTTTTATCGGGTACTTAGAATTTTTTTCACCTGTATTCTTGATTGATAAAAAAACAACACAATTGATCTACTTTTTACCGAGTGGTTAGAAATTCTATCCACCCACTTAGTTTTCTCTCATTTGCTTTCTCAATCATTTAAAATTTTCCATCCATGAAAAAAATATCATAGTGATCTATTTTTCTATCAAGTAGTTAATTAGACTTCTCTCCATCCACTTTCTTGTTCATTTCACGTTTTCCATTGATGATTTTTTTTAAAAAGAAAATCACGTTATTGTATTTTTATCGAGTGGTTAGTTAGTATTCTCTTAATCAATTTTTAACTTTTAGAATTTTCTCCAAGACGGGCAGCTCTACATCCCCAAGTTTTTTAAAGTTGATTTTGTATAATACTTTGTGCTGACTCCAAAATTCCAACATTACTGCAGCGTTTTTATAAATAAGTATTTACCTCTTGACTTGGTTTGGTTAAAGACTCAAAGCTGATGGACAATAGGTCATATATTTCCAGTACAGTTTGTTGGAATTGAACTTAGGCGGCAAATGTAATTCAGAGACTTTGACTGGAGATTGCTACAGAATTTGGAGACTCGATGAACCGCTCATATTTGGAGGCTCGATGAACCGCACTTTTCAAAGATCACAGCATGACCCTCATGGCTAATTTTCAAGAGTCAAGATTGTATGGCGTACGTTTAGGGAGAAGAAAAACACAGTATAAATAGAAGAACACAAGAAGATTAACATGCAAGTTATATCTGCTTGAGGAATCAGAAAAGAAAATGAGTACCTTTTCAAATTTCGTAGTTCCTCTAGTTTCCTTAAGTTTGTTCACCATTTTCCTTTTCAAATGGTTCTTTAATCCGACTTCAACAGTGTGGAAAAGGTTACCGCCATCTCCACCAAAGCTTCCCGTGATTGGTAATCTTCACCAACTCGGCTTATACCCTCATATCGCGCTTCAAGCGCTATCTAAACGCTATGGTCCCCTCATGATGCTTCGTCTGGGACGAGTGCCAGCGGTTGTTGTCTCATCTGCTGATGCAGCTCGTGAGATCATGAAAACTCAGGACCTCATTTTCTCAAACAGGCCGAAAGTGAGCATTCCTGATAAAATTGTTTATGGCTCCAAGGACATAGCTTTTGCGCCTTATGGTGAGCACTGGAGACAGGTGAGAAGTATTTGTGTGCTACATCTTTTGAGTAACAAGAGGGTTCAATCTTTTCGTTATATAAGAGAAGAAGAAACGGATCTTTTGATCGATAAAATAAGACAGTCATCTTCTTCTTCCATGTCTGTGACAAACATGAGTGATTTATTGGTGTCAGTTACTAATGATACGATTTGTAGAGTGGCCCTGGGGAGGAAATATAGTGATGGTGAAGCAGAAGGAAGTACCAAATTTGAGTTGATGTTGAAGGAAATCATGGAGCTAGCAGGCACTTTTAATGCTGGCGATTTCATTCCATGGCTTAAGTGGATGAATAAAGTTAATGGTTTGGATGCCAGAGTTGATAAAGTGGCTAAAGCGTTTGATGAATTTTTGTCGGGTGTAGTTGAGGATCATAGAAATAGAAAGCAAGGAGAGACTGATCGTGATGACAGCAGCAATGAAGCAGATCTTGTGGACTTATTGCTCGAAATTCAAAGGGAAAACAAGTCTAGTTTCGATCTTGACGATGAATCCATCAAGGGCGTCATTTTTGTAAGAATATCTCAGTCTCTTTCTTTCTATATCTTCTATGCATGCTTTGATTAGAGGTCATTGAAGATTAAATTTAAATAAATAAATGAGTTCTCTCTCTAACAATTTAAGGTTATATAGGAGGTGGTTCAACAAAGCATTCATTTAGTTTAACCTATTACAAGCTAATTTATAACATTATGGATTTAACTACATTCAACTAACCCTTCCTTGTTTACGACAGGATATGTTTGGAGCAGGAACTGATACAACATATACTTCTTTGGAGTGGACAGTGGCCGAGGCTTTAAAGCATCCAGAAATAATGAAGAAACTGCAGATCGAGGTGACACAAGCAGTTGGAAGCAAATTAAAGGTAACAGAAGATGATTTAGAGAAAATGCCTTACTTAAAGGCAGTGATGAAAGAGAGCCTTAGGCTACACCCTCCAATTCCAATGTTGGTTCCACGAGAATCGACCCAAGACAGTAAAGTAATGGGATACCACATTGCAGCTAGAACACAAGTGATCATCAATGCATGGGCAATCGCAAGAGACCCCACGCAGTGGGAAAATCCCGAAGAATTTAATCCAGAAAGGTTCTTTAAGAACACAACAATGGACTTTAAAGGGTTTAATTTTGAGTACATTCCATTTGGCGCTGGTCGAAGAGGCTGCCCTGGTATTACATTCGCCATGGCTGTTAATGAGTTGGCATTAGCAAAATTGATGCTTAACTTTGATTTTGGATTGCCCATTGGAGCAAAAGATTGGGACATGACCGAAGCTGTTGGAAGCACTGTCCATAAAAAGAATCCTCTACTTGTCATCGCCACTCCTCGTATTCTTGCTAGTTCGAGTTGAGAGCATCAGTCTCCATGTTTCTCTCTAAATTCTGTATCGTAGTCTTCGCAATAAAAAGTTTGATTTATTCATATCAATGTAATTCGAATGTCCAAAAATTTTAATTAATAAAAAAATAAATGTATTTTTATTTCAGTCCTACCAATGAGAAAAATTTCATTCATTATAAGAATGCACCTTTCAAGTTATATTTTATCGTGAAAGAGTATGGATACGTGATTCTCAATTTATACGATGAGATAAATATTTGATTTCACCTAATAATTGCCTTTAATATTTTTCAACAGAGAATTTATTCGGGTACATCTTCTATAAGACAAGAAAAAGAAGTAGATGAAGTTGGAAAATGCAGAAATCCAAGACTCAGCTTCAAGGCACTTAATGACACTTTTCTTAAAGTTAAACTTTGAATGAAAATCAATTTCTATATCTTGATTAATTACAGTGGAGGATAAGCAAATATTTATAAGAGCAAAAGAATATTCTAGGCTAACAATCTCAGCTGTACAAATGTTAGATATGATCAATGGTGGACCATAAAACATGGAGAAGACAATGAGAATAATGCTACAGCTGAGAGTGAGGCTCAGCAACAAAATTCAAGTGAAAACAAATCAGATCCTTCTAGAAGGGAATCAGTGAACATGCAGCTCGTGTGAAGGAAGAGATGGAGATGCAATTCTATTCCCTGTTCATTAAATGTAATCTGAGAGTAGCACTTTTACTTTAAGTTCCAACACCATCCTTCAAGCTAGAAAGAGGTACCGACACTCCAAGCTTGTCTTTCAAGTATGTAAATCTTGAATGAAAGACACCTTTTGTCATCAAGTTAGCAATTTGATCTGCAATAGGGACATACTTTACTTCCAACTCCTTTGGAAGCACTTTGTCTCTTATGAAGTGTATATCCAATTCTATATGTTCTGTTCTATTATGCAATACATGATTGGTTGCCAAGGCTCCTGCACTTAGGTTATCACACCCAATGATTGGATTTGAGATTTGCAGTAGCTTGAGTCTTTAAATAGAGCTTGTATCCAGGCTATTTCTGATGCAGTAGAGGCTAAGGCTCTGTATTCTGCCTCTGTGCTTGATCTGGCGACAACATGTTGCTTTTTAGATGACCAAGACACTGAGCTATCTCCTAGGTAAATACAGTAGGCTGCCATTGATCTTCTATCATCTGGAAAAGACGCCCAATCTGCATATGAGTACATATTTATCATCAAATTATCACTTCTTTTGATCTATAGCCCTTGATTGATTGTGCATTTTAAGTATCTCAATGCCCTTTTCACTGCTTGCCAGTGTACTGTGGTTGGTTCTTGCAAAAATTGACTGAGTTTGTTGATAGCGAAGGTTATATCTGGTCTGGTATGTGATAGACAATGTAGGCCTCCAACAACACTTAGACTGAAGGAGTTTTTAAAGGTTCACCTTCAGTTTTGGACATTGTTCTTCCAACTGCACTAAGAGTAGGACATGGTTTGAGATTTTGGAAGCCAAACTTTCTGAGTAACTCTGATATATATCGTGATTGAGTCAAGTGAAGTCATGCACTATGCCTGTGGACTTCTATACCTAAGAAGTGATAAAGTTCGCCCATGTCCTTGAGTGAAAATTTTCTATAAAGTTCATTTATAAAATTCTAGCAAATTACTGTCATTACCAGTAACTATTATGTCATCCACATAAATGAGGATGAAAATGATGTTTCTTTCTGTTTTGAAATAGAAGACAGAGGTGTCTACTCTTGATTGATTGAACTTCAAATCAATTAGAATATTCTTCAACTTGTCATACCAAGACCTTAGTGCTTGCTTAAGTCCATATAGAGCCCTTTCAAGTTTACATATATGATTTGGCTTTATTTTATCAATGAAGCACTCTGGCTGGTACATGTAAACTGTTTCCTCCAATTTCCCATTAAGAAATGCATTGTTGATATCCACTTGCCTTATTTTCCAACCCTTTGAGACTGCAAGAGTGATGATGATTCTCAATGTAGATGTCTTTAAAACTGGGCTGAAGGTTTCATAGAAGTCTACTCCTGGAGTTTGATGGAAGCCCTTTGCTACCAACATTACCTTGAATCTTTGGAAGGATCCATCAGAGTTCTGTTTCAGTTTGAACACCTATTTGTTTCCTACTACGTTGTAGGATGGAGATGGTGGCACTAATTTCCATGTTTTATTTTTAGTCAGTGCATTGTATTCTTCAACCATTTCCTTCTTCCAACTTTCATTTTTCTAGGCCTCTGCAGCATCTTTGGGCTCTATCTCATTTAGTTTTTACTCTATTGCCTGGCCAGAGAAAACCTTAGGTTTGAATATACCAGCCTTTGCTCTTGTTATCATGGAGTGTCCAGTTTTTTGCCTTTTATCACTATTCACTGATAAGCCTTGAATCTCACTAATACCATGATCTCTTAACTTAACATTTTCATTGCCAGGTAATTCGTTGCTTTGCTCAAATTCAATTTGAATGTTGGAATTATCATCTCCAATTGCAGTGTTGAACTCATCATGAGGTAACTCTGCTGGTGGAGCATCAGAATAAGTTGTATCAGCTGAGTTATTTTCAATGAAGGAATTGGAATGTTGAAAAGGCAAATGAAAATAAGACACCACAATTTGTTGTTCAGCTGCCTTTGATTTATTATTTGTAAGAAAGATTGACACGAATGGAAATTCAAACTCATTGAATATGACATGTTCGGATATGTATGCTTTCCTAGTAGGATTGAGGCACTTGTAACCTTTGTGAGATTAACTGTAGCCTAAGAAGACATAATTAACAGAGTGAAAGCTGAATTTGTGACTTCGGTAAGATCTTAGGCAGGGATAGCATGAGCACCCAAAGGTTTTGAGAGATGTATAGTCAACCCTTTTATTATACAGAACTTGGTAAAGGGATTTCATTTGAAGTACATGTGTGGGCATTCTATTAATAAGATAGGTTGCAGTTTGAAAGGCTTCCCACCAATATCTTAGCGGTATTTTGGCTTGAGCTAGTAAGGTCAGGCCAATTTCTATAATATGCCTGTGTTTTCTTTCAACTCTTCTGTTTTGTACTGATGTGTAGGGGTAAGAGTGTCTAAATTCAATTTCTGATTGTGCAAGAAGGTTAACAAAATTTCTGTATTCTCCTCTCCAGTCAGATTGAAGGATTTTGATTCTTTTGTCAAACTTATTTTCAACAAGTTTCTGGAATTGAATGAATATATTCAGCGATTCTGACTTTTTTTCATTGGATAAATCCAAGTGTGTCTACTGAAGTCATCTACAAACGCTATGTAATATTTGAAGCCTGAAATTGAGGGAATATGTGAGTGCTCCCAGACATTTGTATATATAAGTTCTAAAGGAGCTTTGGCATGTGAAATGGATGCATTGAAAGGCAATAAGTGAGGTTTTCCATACTGACACGCATCACAAAAGAATTTGAATTCATTTATTTTCAAATTTTGAATACAACTTTTGAGTACTTGAGACGACACCTGACTAGATAGGTGTCCAATCCTCCTGTGCCAGACACCAACAAGGGAATTTAAAGACTAGTGACTCTTGACCTTGCTGGACTCAACTGAACATGCTGAATTACGGGGAATATTTGGAAATACTGACTTAAGAGAACTTGACTTAGGTTTTAGGTTGGAGTTGGGAAGTTCCAGCTGATACAATCCTTCTTTAAGCTTTCCGTGCAATATTTTTTTCCTCGTTGACTTGTCTTTAACACAACAATAGTTAGAATGAAATTTCATAAACACGTGATTATCAGAAGTAAGTTGTGAGACACTTATAAAATTCTTCTTAATTTCTGGCACATGCAGCAGTTTATCCAGAATTAAATCTCTATCAGTCATTGTTGTCATTCTAGTGGTGCCTATCTGTGAAATATTGAGTTTATTTCCATTACAAACTATAATTTCCTTACCAAAATACTTGTTGTCTTGACTGAGATGTTCAACATCTGAGGTAACATAATTGCTAGCTCATGTGTCAGCAAACCAGGTTGGATCATTGAGTGTATCTGGTGAGGCAACAAAGGCTGCTGGTGTTTGATTTCTGAAGTTGTTTTGATAAGGTGCAGATCCATTATAATTGTCATCATATCTGTAGTTGCAGACATTGGCCTTGTGTCCGATGTTTCCACACACTTGACATGTAGGTAGATTATTAAAATTAGATCTACCTCTGTTTCTGCCCCTTTTTCTACCACCTCTATAGTTACCACTATATTGTGATCTTCCACCATTGTAAGGTTTGTAGTTTATGCCAGAATAATAGTTATTTGGAGACCTCTGAGTGAAGTTTGCAGAAGACTGATTCAGATTGATTCCTATCATTTCATTTTTGATAGCATTTATGTGATCAAGTCTACTCTCATAGGTCATGAGGGTAGACTAAAGTTCATCCCAAGAGATGGAGTCCCTACTGTTGATTTGCACAACAATGGGCATGTACTCTTCATCCAAACCAGTCAGAATTTGAGTCACCAAATCAGGATGTGCTATAGTTTTTCCAGTAACTTCAATATTTTTAGCAACTAGTTTGACCTTACCTAAGTATTGATCAATACTTAGATTGTCTTTTCTGGTTTTCTGGAGTTCTCCAATAAGAAATGTGATTCTAGATTTGTTTTGAATATCGTATCTCTCATTAATTACAGTCCACAGTTGAAAGGAACTTGTGGATCTCATTACACTCATTGTAATTTCTGGAGTCATTGTGGCATAGAGCCATCCCATGAGCAACTGATCAACAGATTTCCATTGATTGAATTCTGGATTAGATGTCACCTCTACACTAATCCCTTATTCTCCAGTAACTTAAGTATTGATGAACTCTGATGGGTATTCCTTAGTTCTCAGTAGGTATCTTTCCAGGTTGTGACCTCGAATGATATGGAGTATCATGTTCTTCCATAGGAGATAATTATCTCTGTCAATCTTGATAGAGGGTGTTTGAGTTATGCTCATTCCAAATGGGGCAAGATGGTAACCTCCCAACATTGGAGACACCATTGCATTTTAAATCGAAGCTGAGTGGGTTTGAGGACTATCAGTCTCAGTATTGTTGGCATTGGCCATTAAATGCTCTGATACCAAGTTAAACTTTGAATGAAAATCAATTTCTATATCTGATATTTCTTGATTAATTATAGTAGAGGATGAGCAAATATTTATACAAGCAAAGGAATATTCTAGGCTAACAATCTCAACTGTACAAGTGTGAGATATGATCAATGGTGGACCATAAAACATGGAGAAGACAATGAGAATAATGCCACAGCTGAGAGTGAGGCTTAGATACAGAATTCAAGTAAAAACAAATCAGATTCTTCTAGAAGGGAATCAGTGAACAGGCAGCTCGTGTGAAGGAAGAGGTAGAGATGCAATTCTATTCTCTACTCATTAAATGTAATCTGAGAGTAGCACTTTTGCTTTAAGTTCCAACACTTAAGACGTCATTTGCCACATCCGGTTATGTGATGCACTTAGGAACACAAATACGCCTCCAAGATACAGTGAAACCTTAGTGTTGTCTGCATTGTACATTCATGGAGACAACTGGAACACCGAAAAATTAGTAATGTCTATACTCAAGTTATACTTTGTCTCTTGAGAATGACACGGTTTATAGAAAATTTGTAGTGAAAATACGCAAATGATTGAGTAAAATATGTTAGGAACACAGCGACATAAGAAACACTAATCTGGAATATATGATTTCAAGTTTGTGAAAAGTGGAAATTATGAACATGTAAAGTTACATCCTTTCAGCTGAGGCTTTTGGAATAAAAAAGGAAAATTTCACACAAATTTGAATCATAAAAAAGTATCTAAACAGTAAAAAATGTCTAAGGAACATCAGATGCTCGATGCACCTCTTAACAAATGCATGTGTGCATGCAACAGCGAACACGCATGCTAGGGCTTTATCCACCAGCACATACGCATGCTCGATGTTAACCTAGTCAGTGCATGCACGCCTTGTCCTTATTTTCAGCATGCGTGCTTATTAATATTTGGTGCATATTATAGAAGTTATACTCCCTAGAATTCACTAGAGTTCCTTGGTGAACAAGCATAAATAATAATTAAATAACAAAAATCAGAATTTTCTAGATTTCCTTAAAAATAAAGGAAATTAAAATAATTAAAAATAGGAATTATCTAGAAAGCTTCCACCGCCATTTTGTTTGCTATAAATAGATGGTTACCTTCAATTGTAAATCAATTTTGAAAAAGAAATAGCTCCAGATTCCTATTGTAATAAAAGGTTTATCAATTGTAAAATCTTATATTTCATAAATCTCCCTCCTTCAACCACATTTTTAAATTAAATCACTCCCTACTATTTCCATCCACAAAATATACTCCACATAATACACTAAATCATCTAAATCTATTTACTACAAAAAAAATCATCGGTGGTATCAAAGTTTCGTTTGATTCATATTGGGTGTGAGCATATACTATGACTGACATTCTCCGTTCATTAAGCATATACTATAGCCGACACTTTCCGTTCATCAATTCCAATCCCAACATATAATGAAAATAACTTTGATTTCTGGTTCATTAAAATGAAGACCTATTTTTGTGAACAAAATTTATGGGATGCCGTCAACGATAGGTATACTAACCCAAATGACATTTCCATTCTAATTGCTGCACAAAAGAAGGAACTCAAAGAAAATCAACAAAAAGATTTTCTAACATTACTTGCTCTACAAATGAGCATGATAGACACTTATTTTTCGAGAATCATGGAAGCTAAAAAGGCAAAAGATGCTTGAGATAAACTCTAGGAGGAGTGCTACGACAGTGACAAAGTACGTACTTATCATATTCAAACTTTAAGCCCCCGTTTGTTTCTCATATTTCATCCATAAAAATAAAAAATATGACTATTATCCATCACATTAAGTCATCAATTTTGAATTTCTATCTCTTGTGTGGGGCTCAATAACGACTATATTTTTCATTCTCATTCTATAATAATGAGAATTAAGACTGTAAGCAAAAACCGCCAAACCGGAAAATCGAACCGAAACCGGCGGTTTGGTGCCACATGGACCCCGTCAACGAAATAATTTTGAACCAAACCAAACCGGTCAAAAACGGTTTGGTTTAGGTTTGAAAATTTTAATTATGGTTTGAAACCAAACAGGACCGGAGAAAAATATATAAAATAAAAAAAATAAAAAATTGATTTTTTTTTGAAAATTTATCCAAAATTTCAATTTTATAAAATTGAATAATTTTGTCATTTTGTAGGTATTTTTGTCAATTTCTAATTTTCTATTAATTATTAAGATTTACGACCCGCCCAAACCTAATTATATATAAAAAAAAAAGGCAAAAATTTGAAAGAAGTAACACTAAACAGCTCAACCCAAGTCCATATACTCACAAGTTACAACTCTAATCTTCCAATTTCCATTTCTCTCACTCGCAACTCGCTGGTCGCAACCTCGCTCCTCGCGGCACCTCCTGGTTTCCCCCAAATCGTCAACGCCCTCGAAATCTCGAACTTCCCAGTCGTTGGTAGTGGACGTTCGCCGGTATTATTAGACTATTTCAGATTCTTGCATATTTATTTGATCGTGAGTAAGGCTTAAAATTGAAATTTTGTCACTTTCTAGTTGAAATTTGTTTACATATTTATTGATCGTGAGTGAGGCTTAAAGTTGAAATTCGGGCTATCAGGTGCGCAAAAGACATTTGTTTACATATAAAAGAATATATATAATTCCGTGTTAAATTGCAGAAGATGAAGGTGGGTATATATAGTGGAATGGGGGAGAAAAAATATTTGCAGCTTGTCTTTTGGAAGCCATTATTAGATGGATCTGTGTCTTAATTCCTTTTTTTTTTTCCAATTTGCTAATTAAATTTTTTTTTTGTGTATGACGGACAAAATTGATCATGAGTTTTGTGACTTCTTGAGTATGTGAATGTTTCTTCCTTTTGCTAGTTCTGTGAGTTTTGTGACAAAATTTGATATTTCTTGAGTCTGTGACAAAATTAATTCGTTTATTCCTTTTATTAGTTGAAAATAGACATTATTATTTTTTTTGGACCTTATATTTATTTTAATGGACTTGTATTGTATCTTTATCGTAAAGTATTATCCTAAAACGTCAAAAGGGCGAATGAAAAACTATACTTTAGTTTATCGTGATTTTACTTTTATTTTGTTGTTATTTAAATTTATAGTAAATATATTTAGTTTGTTTTAGATTTATCTCTAGTAAGATATAAATATATATTGAATTAATGACATAAAAGTAGATACTAGATAGGAAAAAATATACGCGAAACCGACGGTTTGAAACCGGTCCAAACCCGTTAGGTTTAGGTTTGAGTTTTTTTCAAACCGGTCAAAACGGTTTGATTTAGGTTTGAGTTTTTCTCAAACCGATCAAAACGATTTGGTTTGAAAATTTGTCAAAAATCGCAAAAATCAGACCGCTTACATCCCTAATGAGAATCAAGCGGGCCCTAAGAAGGAATTTTGAAAATCTAAAAATGAAATATTCTAAAACTATGAAAAATTATTATTCAAGAATAAATAAAATAGTAAATCAACTAAAATCTTATGGAAATGATGTTCTTGAAAAAAAAGTTGTTGAAAAAAAAAATTTAATCTCTTTAACAGAAAAATATGATTCAATTATTATAGCTCTTGAGCAGTCTAAAGATATAGATAAATTAACAACTATAGAATTAATGGGTTCACAGGAATCTCATGAAAAAATATTAGAAAGGCGTTATGAAATTGACACAGAAAACAGTTTTCAATCTAAAGTTAATATGCAATTTCAGAAATTTAAAGAAAGTGTGAGGGAATTTAAAGAAAATTCTAAAAATAAAGAAATTCAAAGAAAATAAATTGATAATAGCGGCAAGTATCCTCTGTGTGGCATTTGTAAAAGAAAAAGTCATTTGGAGAAGGATTGTTGGATTAAAGGAAAATCATAGTACCTAGCTGTAAACATTTGGACATTAAGAAAAATTTTGTCATTTTAAACAAAACCATTAAGCTAATTTTTCTGAAGAAAATGATATACAAGGAAGTCTATTTTATACCTCCAACAAAGATGCATCTGGAGAGAAATTATATACATGGCATCTAGATAGTGGCTGCAGTAATTACATGACGAAAGATGAATGTATTTTCTGCAGTCTTGATAAAATCAAAGTAAAAACCTAAATTGGCAATGAAAATTTCATAGAGGCTTCATGTAAAGGTATTGTTGTTGTTGATACAAAAAAGGAAAAATATCAATGAAGTTCTCTTGGTTCCTACGATAAGTCAGAACCTACTAAGTCTATGTCAAATGATGGAGAAGGGATATTCTTTACATTTTGAAGGAGATTATTTCACTATACAGGAAAAATAAAGCCCTTGTAATTGTAAAAGTCAAAAAGTAAGAGAACTGATGTTTCCCAATTCAATGGAAATATGCAAACAATGCGGCAATAACGGCGCAAGTGGATAAGTCGTTGCTATAGAACAGGAGGCTTGGACAGTTCCACTTCCACCAGTTGAAGATCCTTCGACAAAAGAGCATAATGAGAGATCTACAAGTCATAAAGGAGATTGATGTAGTTTGCGAATGATGTTTGCTCGAGAAACAACTTTTTCTTGGGAGATCCAGATTGGTGTCGTATTAGAGAAAGGTTTGATAAACTCATATCAATGTTTGATTTTTAGTATGGCAACTATGAAGTCTGCTTTTGGATAGCAACAAATTTTTTGCTATGGTAGATTTCTTTGTTTTGACATTGGAGGAGAAGCAACGTAAGGATCGAAATGGACAAAGAAGGTCTCAATTATATGTCTTGCATGGATCGACAAAATTATTGAATATTAATCAGCAGAATCTAAGGACTCGGGTGGATTTTAAGTTGGTTAGGGGTAATTTGAGTTTGGTTTATAGTCCATATCAAAGAAAACATCACAGTCAAATTCAAAAGTTATGGATAATTTCGCTTTGTGCCATTGTATCCAATTCCTAGAGACAGATACATTTATGATAATAGGCCTCCACATTGGTACAGAGATGACGATTTAGTTTTTTATGCCTCGAATGTGTTAGTTCTAACCAAAATCCTTCTATTGAAGCATTTAATTATGATGATTCTGTTATAGTGCTTGTTTACGTCCTATTTGATAATTATTAAATCATTTGTAATTTTTTGTTGCTTGTGAATTGAGCAAATTTGGTACTCAGGGTAATCTTACAGATGAATAGAGCTTGGATTCTTACTTGGATGGAGTTAGTTGTGAATTTGATGATTTTATTGTTCTTGATGATTCTAGCAAGTTTGGTGGCCGAGGTAAGCACTACTCAGATTTAATTCACATTTGTTGAGTTCGCCATTAAGGGTTTTGTGGAAGAGGTGGAGTAATTTGTTTAGAGAATTTTGTTGAAATTAAAGAGTTAAGTCTTTATTCTTTGCGGTGGAATTTGTCTCCAGATATAGAATTTTTTGAAGTTTTGTTCAATGCATTGGAATTCGTGTCAATATGAAGTTTGTTAAGATTAGGATGTGACTCGAATTCTATTGGAAAACTATTTGGAAATTTTATTTGAAGTCGACTTCACACCCTAATTCTATTTGGAAATTTTATTTGAAGTCGACTTAAGAATTTTATTTGAAGTCTATTTGGGAATGTAATTTTGTCCTAAACACTTCATTATTTTTTAGACTTATAATGTGTGTGTGTGTGTGTGTGTGCGCAGCACATATTTTGGTTATCCAACTCCCTAATAGGTTAGTTGAGGTCAGAAAGACTACAATATTTACTTTTGATACAGAGAATTCTCCACATTTGCCCATGGTTTTTTCCCATCCTGGGTTTCCACATAAATTTTGTGTTTTTGTGATCATCACTTCTCCATATTACATTATTATTTCTCGTCTTTAATTCTTCATAGACATTTATAAAAGCGCTATCAAGAGCAAAGTTTAAAGTATTGTGAGAGCAGATTGGAGTTACGAAATAAGCATCAAGGAGGAGAGATAAAACATTGTGTTGCTCATTCTAGAAGCATTTCGGATAAAACTAGGAATACTTGGACAGCAACAAAAGCTAGTGATGATATTATTTTTGCTTAAAATAGAATTTTCGAGAATAAAAAATTATTACCACATCTTGTAAGTCGGAGGAAAAGAGTCACCGACTCATGAAGTCTATATGGGCTGCAAGGTTTCAAATTGTAATCGACCTGGAAAATAAGAAAGCCTACATGCTATCCTAGTATATATCATCTCAACCAATTTAAATAAAACACTGCCTTTTTTCTTCCAAATTGCTCCCTTTATTTTTTACTATACAAAATGTTTTCTTTATGTAGACGAAATCACTAAATCTTTATAATCTATTTTCCTAAAATCTACTTACTTCATTTAAATAATGAAAAAAAATCAAGTTTGCTAATAAACATTAGCTAATCAGCGAGGACAACGCGAGTCTATTGCTAATTAGTTAATTATTTATTAAAAAAAAGAATTAACACTTTGCAACAGATTATATTCAACAGTCCAATAGCTAGCTTTAGGTACTTTCTAAATCAAATGGATTATTGGAAACTTTGTTGTTATGAAACGGATTGCAAGATAATGGCAATAATGAAATAAAGAAGAAGAAAACAAGAACATAAGAATTTACGTGGAAACCCAGGAAAAAGCCACGGGCAGAGGAGAACAATCTACTATAATCAATAGTTTGTATTTACAGTATCAAGATTTCAATAATCTTAATTGAAATCTAAATTCTCAATCTCTCAATATGTTGTTGAAAATGTAAGAATAATATATGAATGTTGTATTATGGAGATATAATGTAGCTATATATAAAACCTCTTATTTGAGTCCAAGATAGAGAATGAATCCAAAATATGCCTTTAGCCATTCAAGAGTCTTCCTTTAATCCAAACTCCTAATTATTATTAAAATTTGATCTTCAATCATATTAGAACTCTACAAATCCAGATACCTTAGACTTCCTCCAATCAACCAAATACCAAATCGCATGGAATTTGGATCACACCACAACAAATCTCCACCTTGAGCCAAATTTCGTCACAAGGAATTAAAATATATCTTCAAAACACCATTTATCCTCTTCAAAAGAAGCGCTAATGGACTAAATCAATGATAAACACCAATTAAGTTCAAGCAATGCTCAAACGTAGAAATGGGAAGTGGTTTTGTCATCATATCAGCAGGATTATCCTTGGTATCAACCTTGCTCACTACAATATCACCACGAGCAATTACATCACGCACAAAATGATACCTCATATTAATGTGCTTAGTCCTCTCGTGAAACATCTGATCTTTAGTCAAGAAAATTGCACTCTGACTATCACAGAATACTGTAGATATCTACAAGTCTTCACTGATTTTACCAATCAATCCTCTCGGCCACATATCTTCCTTACATGCCTCTGTAATGGCCATGTATTCTACTTCTGTTGTAGATAAAGCCACTGCATTTTGCAAAATAGCTTTCCAACTGATAGCACAGCCTCCAAGAGCAAACACATACTCTGTGAGTGATCTCCTCTTATCAAGATCACCTACATAATCTGAATTCACATAACCGATGACTCCATCTGAATTTCTACCAAAATACAAACAAGCATTTGAAAAGTCCCTTAAGTATATGAAGATCCACTATACTGTTTTCCAATGGTCCTTATCAAGATTAGCCATGTATCTGCTAACTGTACTAATTGTCTGTGCCAAATCAGGTTTTGTACAAACCATAGTATATATGAGCAAACCAACTGCACTGGAGTAAGGAACTCGAGACATATAATTAATGTCTTCATCTGACCGTGGACACAAGTTAGATGATAATTTGAAGTGGGCAGCCAAGGGAGTACTAACAGCCTTAACGTTCACCATATTGAATCTTTCAAGCACCTTTTCAATGTACCCTTTCTGACTCAAATACAATTTGTTAGCCTTTCTATTCCTCAAGATCTCCATTCCAAGAATCATCTTCGCTGCACCCAAATCCTTCATGTCAAACTCATTTCTGAGTTGTAATTTTATTTGTCTGACCTCTGCTTTATCCTTGACTGCTATGAGCATATCATCAACGTATAATAACAAATATGTAGTTGATCCACCACTTTCCTTTCTGAAGTACACACAACTATCCACCACTGCATCAATGACTGCTTTAATCTATACAAGGATTTCTTCAACAAGTACACATAGTCTTCCTTCTCTGAATCTATGAACCCCTCTGGTTGTTGCATGTAGATGCTATCCTCAAGTTCTCTATGTAAGAATGCTGTCTTGACATCCCTTTGCTCAAACTCTAAATAATTCTTAGCAAACACTCCAAGTAAAGCCCAAATAAAACTATGCTTCATAACTAGTCAGAACACATCTGTAAAATCAACACCCGAAATCTGACTATAGCCTTTTGCGACCAATCTAACCTTATATCTAACATCTTCAATCACTGATGTACCTTCCTTTCTTTTGAACACCCATTTACAACGAACTACTCCTTTTCTTTTAGATAATTTCACTAACTCTCAAGTGTTATTTTTACTCAATGACTCCATCTCCTCCTGCATATCAATCATCCATTTGCTAGAATCACTACAACTGACTGCCCCTGAATATGTAGCAGGCTCCTCAGTGGAATCAATGTCTTCAGCCACACTCAATGGATAAGCTACCAAATCTGCCTCCCCATACTTCTGTGGAGGTCTAATCGTCTGCAAGATCTATCCTTAGCAATAGAATACCGTGGTGCTGGTGATGTAGGCAAAGTAGGCAGGATATTACTATCTATCAATCCTGAACTGGACTTATCTATATTAGACTGTTCTACAACCTCTGATTGTTTCTCTGAACCAATTTCCAACTCCACCTGAGTTGAATGATTCTGCCCCTCACCTTTATCAGAATCCCCAAGAGGTAAGCCACGAACCATAGCAAGTTCATCAAATACTACATTCCTATCAACAACCACATTTCTAGTCTCTAGACACCACAACTTATATCCCTTCACACCAGATTTATACCCAAGAAAAATGTACTTTCTAGACATATGCTCCAACTTCTCATTCTCTACATGAGCATAAGCTGAAAATTTTCAAATTAGAATAGCAAAAAAGTTTATCATACCATACCTCTTCTGGTGTCTTTTTATCAATGGCCTAAGAGTGAGCGATTAACCAAAAAACAAGCTGTAGTAGTAGCTTCAGGCCAAAAAGACTTAGGCAACCCAGAATTTGAAAGCATAAAAAGTACCTTTTCCATCAAGGTTCTGTTCATCCGTTCTGCCACACCATTCTATTGAGGAGTTCCAGGCACTGTCAAGTATCTCAAGATGCCTTCAGCCGTGCAGAAGATATTGAATTCATCTGAACAAAACTCCAACCCATTATCAGTGCGTAGACATTTCACTTGCTTTTCGGTCTGCTTCTCTACTAATGTTTTCCACTCCTTGAATGTCTCAAAAACATCACTCTTCTGCCTCAAGAGGAATACCCAAACTTTCTTGGAGAATTCATCAATTACTGTCAACAAGTAATAATAGTCACCTTTAGATGGTACCCTGGTTGGTCCCCAAAGATCTAAATGGATATATTCAAGTGTTCCCTTCGTGTTGTGTCTTCTTTTAGTAAATCCGACTCTCTTCTATTTTCCAAATACACAATGCTCGTAAAAATCTATTTTGCTGGTCTTCTGCCCATCAAGAAGTCTCATTTTACTCAGCTCTGCCATCTCATTCTCACTCCAATGCCCAAGCCTCATATGCCAAAGTTTTGTAACTTCATCATCTGTCAAAGAAGAAGTAGAAACTGATACATCCCCAATCACTGTGGAATCGTGCAAAATGTACAACTGTATGGAGTTTTTATGCCCATTCATGATAACAAGAGCACCCTTGCTCACCTTCAAAACTCCACCTTCACCGATATATCTATAGCCTTTTAAGTTAAGTACACTCAAAGATTTCGCTTCAGTTCTGGAACATGTCTTACATCTGTAAGTATTCTAACAGCCTCATCGAAAATTTTAATTCTGACTGTACCAACTCCAACAATTTTGCAAGTCGTGTTGTTTCCCATAATCACAGCACCTCTCGAAACTCCTTCGTATGTAGAAAACCAGTGCCTGATAGGACACATATGAAAAGTACAAGCCGAGTCAAGAACCCCATTCATTACAAGTTTTAGAATCCCCATCAGAAATCACAAGAAGCTCTCCACCACTTTGCTCAACTTCCACAACATCAGCCTCCGCTGTATTAACATGTTGCTTCCCTTTCTCTGTAGCACCAATAGCTTTATTTCTATTTTTCAAGGCGTAGCAAGCAGCTCTAATATGTCCATTCTTCTTACAGTAGTGACATGTCTTCTCAGCATGTCTAGACTTCGATCTGTACCTCATATTTCTGTCAAGATTCCCATCTTGATTCCTCTTACGCACAACCAAGCCTTCAGCATGATTTCCAAATCCTCCAGCAAGATACCTCATCTTTTCCTTAGATAGTAAAGCATCATAGACAACAACATATAGATTGGAGGCAGTGAGAGTATATAGAAAAGCCCAATCTCTAATTCATCTTCTACAGTGAGAGTATCCCAACTACAGAGAATAATATCCCTAAAAGTCACATGTGAACACAACAACATCAAAGCAAAGTCCTCATCGTCATACTTAACCTCCAATGTCTCCAGATCAGCTACGATTTCTTTAAACATATTTAAGTGATCATCCAATGACATACCTTCAGACGTCCGATAAGAATACAAGCGTTGTTTCAAGTGTAGAATATTGGTCAAGCTCTTTGTCATGCAAAGCTGCTCCAACTTCAATCACAATACAGCTGTACTCTTCTCCTTAAGAACATCTTGAAGAATTTGATTCGAGAAATGTAGTTGAATTTGAGATTGGGCTTTTCGATCCCTACATTACTTTTCATCCTACGTCCCGGCAGCAGGCATCCCATCAAAGCCAAGCAAAGTTTCCTCCAAATCCATATGTGCCAACACCGCTCGCATCTTCACTTGCCATAATGTGAATCTCGTGTTTCTATCTAACAACAGAATGTCATACTTCATTGTCGCCATGCGGAACAATCAACATTGCGCTCAGATACCGCTTGTTATGAAACGGATCGCAAGATAATGGCAATGATGAAACAAAGAAGAAGAAAACAAGAACACAAGAATTTACGTGGAAACCCAATTTTGGAAAAAAATCACGGGCAGAGGAGAACAATCTACTATAATCAATAGTTTTGTGTTTACAATATCAAGATTTCAATAATCTCAATTGAAATCTAAACTCTCAATCTCTCAATATGTTGTTGAAGATGTAAAGAACAATATATGAATGTTGTATTATGGAGATACAATGTGGCTATATATAAAATCTCTTATTTGAGTCTAAGATGGAGAATGAATCCAAAATATGCCTTTAGCCATCCAAGAGTCCTCCTTTAAGCCAAACTTTTAATTACTATTGAAATTTGATCTCCAATCATATTAGAACTCTACAAACCCAGATACCTTAGACTTCCTCCAATCAACCAAATATCAAATCACATGGAATTTGGATCACACCACAACATTTGTAAACTATGAAATTGCTAGGGAAAGATACATAAAAGATGCAACCTAGCTGCTGTGGAGAAGATGCCTGTGAATTGACAAGATATTAGATTAAGTTTTTTTTCACAAGTATAATCTTAGTGCTTGTTTGGGTTTTGAGCATTGGGTTCTACAAAATTTGTTGATAATAAGTGTGTAATAGTTATGAATGTGTAGTTCAAATTAAAATTTGACTTTGACATGAAGTTATAAGAAAATTATAATGAAACACAAACAAGCACTTAGGTTCTCATCACTACTTTAAAATAGGGCATTTCTCAAATTTGTTGTGTGCTATCTCTAACTTAGTTTCGTCTGCTTATCTCACCTTTTTCTTCAACTTTTCAATGGTTTCTCAGGTACCTTAAATGTTTTTCCATCGCCCACTCCAAAACATGAATTAATGTCAAGCTTCTTCAATAAATCTTGATACTAGTAGACGTTTTATGTGATCAAATAATCTATTACTAATATTTTTGTATTATATCCATATGGGTGAAAGTTCTACTTACGAATATTTTTTTAGAGTTAATATTTACATATATCTAGTCTTGCTTTAAGTTCCAAAAATAGAAAAAATAAATAAATAAATAATATATATACACACACATGGTAAAGATATTAAGTTGATTGCACCATCAACAATTGATTGCATGTTATTTTCTCACATAACTAATCTAGTGGAATACTACAAAAAAGTTCAGTTAATAATTTGGCTTGCACCATGAACCATAAAGATGTCCACCAAATTTCGCACTTGAGCTTAAAAGGCTACTTAAGGTCAATGGTTGATTTTTTTCTCTAATGAAGAAGTGTTCAAACTAGGTTTCCATATTGGATATTACCTCCCTCCAGACAAGGGCGAAGTCTCTTCCAATTCACTGCAAGGATGTTGTATGGTATTGATTTCACATTTATTTAGAGGGGACAAAAATATGTTCAATGATATATTATCCCAATGGGTGCCAAAGTAGGCAAGTAATAGGTAGAAAAATGAAAAATAGCCATGTTAAAACATCCCAAACAAATCTATCAACATACGATTCAGAAAATTAGAAGTTATGTGGTGGGGCGAAAATTTTACTTTTAAGTGAATAAGTAAATTTTAAATTATTTTTGGTGGACGTTGAAATCAAGTAAGGTGTTACTTTCAAAATAAGTAAATTTTACCTTTTTTGACTTTTTCCTTTGGTAATTGAAAATTTAAAAAATTATAACATTTTAGACGTGCTTGTCCAAAATTCAAGTCAATATAATTCTTATTTTATAATAAATATGTCCAAATTCAAGAAAGGTTGCAAAGACTGCTGAGTAGCTGCTGATGCTGCAGAAACGGTATGAAAGTTGAAATTAAGAAACAGAATTCTACAAGAGACTGATGAAAGAATCCCCTCATATTTGGTGAGCTATAAAATAATAATTTTGATTGTATTCATGATCTTCATTGTGGACAAAATCTAGAGATAGTTGATTACCTCTATTATGAGGCTTATGATACTACAAATAATCATACAAACTCTACAGTTAAACCACAATTTACGTATCAAATAAGGTCCCATGTTTAATTCTTTATGAATGTCATGAAAATAACACTTAAATGGTCGTTCCATGAATTTTGAAGTGAGGTTTGGAGGGAAAAAAATTATTTATTTTTTATTTTGTAACTGTTTTAAGTGTGATTTGTTTGCGCTTTTTGAAACATTTGGAACTCCGACTGCAGTTATTTCTTTAATTTCTTTCTTTTCTTTTTGTTTATTTAAAGACAAGGGTAAGTTTGTTATTTTACAAGGTTTTAACGTCGAAATGGAGGATAAGGATGTTTTGAGCAACAAAAAAAAAAAGTCCATATGAGTATCCAAATATCAAAATTGAAACAATATGGACGATTTGCTCAATTAAACAAATGATAGAGATAATTTGTCAATTACCCTTTGATGTAATTACGAGCTTTAGTGTCTCAGCTTCAACTGATAATTTGTCATCATCTGATAACCGATTCAACCATTGCATAGCTGATCTTGAAAACCATGTTATATCAGATAGCCACCAGAGTTCCCCCAAACACTTCAGTGAGTTGTTACTGATGATTAATACTCAATGAAGTGGTCGAGGGAACTCTAGTGCAAACCTGATCTGTCTCTTAATTCGACTCCTTTCCTGTTTAGTAAGCCAATACTTATAAGTACGGGTATATATAGTATGTATCCGGTAGTGTTTATTGATTCGTACCGAGGCACTGTTGGCCGAGATTTTAGTTCTCTACAGAATGAAAACTGAGGATTATAGGACTAACCCTTTAACCTAGCCTCAACCATGGACCAAATGCAAGATAGAGAATCAGAATGCAATGGCTTTAGGCCAGAAAAAGTTTTTGCAGACTTTTATTATGATTCTTGTGCTTAGTCCAACCTCTTAGGCCATGTTTGATTTGGCAATTTTTCTATGGAACTTGGAAAAGAAATTTCATCGTCCACCAAAAGTCATGTTTGAATGGGAAAAATTTTTTGGCAATTCATTTTCCATCTTTCACACGGTTCCAATTCCATGGTTTTGAGGAAAATCAATTCCCACCCACCAATTTGGTGAGATTTGGTTTCCAAGCTACTTTTTTTTTTTTTTTTGGTAATGCAAAACAAATTATATCTCCAATTGTAACAAATTATACCCTTTTAATAGACAATTTCCATACAAAACAAATCCAAACGAACACCAAAAGATCCAAAATTTCATTATTTTCCATGTGAAAAATTATACTAATCAAACACAATTAATTGACAATTTTCAGGAAAACAATTCTAGAAAATTCAATTTCTTGGAATTCATTTTCTTTTCACCCAAATTCCACTCTTACAATCAAACGGACTCATAATTGATTCCATAATTTCAAGCATTCTGATATATTAACATAGAAATGTATGCATTTGAACTGAACCACATGAAAGTTGGAAAGCGATATGGATCGAAAGATTGAGATTTAGTCATTTATTCTGTTTTCATCATTTTGCTTGCATTCTTGACCAGGTTCAAGTACACAAAATGTTGCGATCCAAGTTTTGTTCATGTAGATGTGGTCCTGTTCGAAGTTTTCGAATATTTAACCCCATGAGTTTATCATTACCATGCATTGGTAACATTAAATGTTCAACTTTAAGTTTGGACAGGAAAAAATTGACAAATATATCACACGTGTCCCTTAATTATGCCCAATTTCTATCTAGTTCCAAATATCTAGTTGATAAGTTTAGACGTGATAAATCATTGCTAATTAAATGGATTTCTATCTAATTTAGTTTAATTTTATTAATTATTGGTAAAACTCGGATTTGGATACAATTGGCATGAAAAGAGGTTATCTTGAGCTAACCTAGAATTGGTTCTGAGCAATATAAAAATAACTGGATTGCATGGGAGCGATGAAACGTATTAAGATAGCAACCAATAAGAAATCAAAAGTTTTAGGGTGAGTTTTTGCGTTTAAAAACTTTGAGGACTAATTTACACTTTTTTAGAACTCGAATGGACCAATTTCGAGCAATTATGATGTTTTGGTGACCAATTTAGAAGATGTTGGAAGTTTGACATCAAAATTTTAAGTTTACAATGAAAAATGACCAAAATTGGACAAAAGCTTGAAAAAATAACCAAGGCCACACTAAAAATCGGATTCGAGAATAGGGATGGCAGCGGTTTAGTTCAGGATCGGTTCGGCCAAAATCATAACCACACAACCAAATTTTTTGTCATACCAAATGGCCAAAATCATAACCGCACCACCAAATTTTTGGTCATACTATAACTGCACCATAATCACGTATGTCGGTTCAGTTCAGTTCGGCTCGATTCGTATATCGGTTCTGTTCAGTTAATAACCACGAAAATAAATTATTTTTTATAAAATTGAAAAAAAAAATTATGAAAAAAAGTCAATAAAAACAAAAACACAATGTTAAGCCAATTTAGCAAACAATATCTCAAATGAAAATGTAAACAATATCCCAACTTCCAAATACAAAATTTGAATTTAACAAACAATATTATCAACAAAGGTGAAGACTCTTACTACCATAGGTCAATCTTCATTCTTCCCCACAACTTTTACTAGCATAGGTCAAGAGTCAAGACTCAAAATTGATTCATACATAATAAATAAGAAATGTAATTAGAGTAATAATACAATCATATTACCTAATCAAGAATTGTCTTAACTAAAGATTTTTTTAAAAAAAATATACCTCTTCTTCAATGTCCTCCTCACGAAACATTGCGCAAGCTCCGGAGTATGATGAATGAGCAAAATTTTCTACACACAATAGAAAAAAAAAATTAACAATAAAAGAAAGTGTATGAACAACAAATAAAAAACAATAAATCCTATCATGGTTTGAAGCCAATAGATGCATAACAACTCAAGAAGTGTGCTCACAAGATGGTAGACTTTGTTTCTAATTACTAGAATTTGAAGCTAAGGTACAGACAGCAGAGCGCCAACGGGACTAATTTGGTTCATTGGTTGAGTGGACGAGTGTTTTGTAAGTTTAGTTTCCAATTTTCAATTTTAACGTGTAGGGTTAGAGTTAGGTTACTGAGTTAAGGGTTTACTAATAATATTAATTGGGCCAGAATTTTGGGGAAGTCCAACTGTCAAAATTGCCCAATTAAATTTTGGAAAAAAATAATGGAAAGCTCAATTGCCCAATTAATTTTTTTTTTAACGGGTAATCGGTTCGGGGCGGGGCGGGGCCGTCGCTAAATATAATTCCCGCCCCACCCCGAACCGGGTCATTAAAATCAAAATCATAACTGCTCCATTACACCATCGGTTGGATTTTTTTCATCCCATTCGGTTCGATTAACTGGGATTTTCGATTTTAACAGTTCGAATTGCCATCCCTATTCGGGAACCAAATTGTCAACCTTGGTTTGCAAATCATGGTCTGGACCCCGGGTGCTATTTGTTGCAGTCTAGCCCAGTCTTACCGTTTGGATGGATTTATGCTCTTTTTTGTAGGGAAATTTAGGCCCCATACTCTAAAAAGTGGCCTAATTAGAATAATACTCTAAATTAATTAGGGGAACTAAATTAAACATCACAAAGCCGTATTAATTACGTTCTAACTTATAAAAAACCCAAAATCCCCAAACCCCACATATCTTGCACCCTCGTCTGCAGCCGTCTAAAACAAAACCCAAAATCTCTCAAATCCCACAGACGTTGCATGCTTCTCTGCAGTCACCAGTACGACAACAGTGGTGGTGCTGCGCCGACCAAGTCCATGTTTCCGACCTACTTTCTTCTCATTTCGTGGATATCTTAAACTCCAACCCTAAAAATATCAAATAGTCGACCTATTCATTTCGACGCCGACTTCGATACCAAAATCATATTCCTATTTCTGCAATGGCCTGAGAAAGTGTGTTAAAGAGGAAAAGATACATCGATGAAGAACCATCTTCAAAGAAGAAGAAATCTTATAAACCCAAGGTTCATTTTTCGGTCATTGTCGCTCTACAATTGTTTTGCTCATTTTCTGATAATTATTGTTGTGTTCGTTTTCTTGAACTAGTTTGTGAAGTCATTTTCTTGATGGCTATGGAAATGGTGTGCTTGTATAAGAGTATGTGCTGGAGTAATGTGCGATTTTTTTGGAGTAATATGCGATTTTTTTGAGTATGTGCTGGAGTAATGTGCTTGTTCTTGTATGTGCTATAGATCCTGTATAGCTACAAGAGTATGTGCTGGAGTAATTTGCAGTCTTTTTGGAGTAATGTGCTTGTTCATGTATGTGCTATAAATCATGTATAACTACAAGAGTATGTGCTGGGGTAATGTGCAGTTTTTTTGGAGTAATGTACGTTTTTTTTTAGTATGTGTTGGAGTGATGTGCTTGTGTAAGAGTATGTGCTATAGATCCTGTATAGCTACAATATCTATTTTTCCAGATTCATGTTTAAAGGAAGCTAATTAATGGTTCTTTTGAAGTGTTTGTCACTTTTTTTTAGTGTAACCCACTTTTTGATTGTTGTATGTTACAAATATGATTTTAATCATTATCATATCTTTTTGTAGGATCGGGATTTTATAGTCCCCCAAAATTGTTGGTTCATGGGGAAAGTTACTTTATATTCGCCTCACGAGGTTATAACGGACTTGAATAAAAAATTTAGTCCACATCAAAGGAGTTTATTCAAAAATACGTGTCTTGGTGCCTTTATAGATTTGAATGTAATAGAGTTGCAGCCACAACTGATACATCACCTGCTACTTAGGGAGGTGAAGCGGCCGAATACAAATGAAATGTATTTCAACATTCATGATCATCTTGCGAGATTTTCAATTGAGGAGTTCTGTTTAATCTCACGGCTGAGATACTTTGGAAATGGTGATTTTACTACATTTAGAATGAAAAAGAGCCATTTGAAAGAGCACTACTTCAAAGAGTACCAAAGCATCTCAACAAAAGTAGTTCAAGAAGTGTTCCTTAATCTCCCAATCAACACTGTAGATAAAGATGTAGTTGATATAGGCCTAGTTTATCTTATTACATTCTTCCTGTTTGGTACCTCTTATCACAAGGGCGTTGATGATTCCTTTTTTTTTTTCTTGTGGACTCTGAAGAGATGAATTATTTTCCTCGGGGTAAAGAAATTTTTAGTGTTACTCTATTATCATTGAAGAATGCCTTTAACAAAAGAATGAAGAATATTTTTACCTGAAAGAAATTTTTAGAGTATAGGTTGAGTGGATTCCTACTTGCTTTTCAAGTATGAATTTATGAAACCATTCATGTTATTTCTCAAAAGAGGTTTTGCATCAAACATAAACCTCATTTTCCTAGGATGTTGTGTTGGAGTTGCAAAGAGCACGTGACATCTGTGACTTTAAGGAAGAGCATTTTTTATTTGCTTAAAGTAAGTTTTCTACATTTCTATTATTTATTTTATATCTTTAGTATTTTGTGTTCTTGTAAATTATATGATTTTGTATTTTTCAACTGGAAGTAAATCGAGTGGTGCCTCTTGAGGTAGTGAAGAAAGAAAACTATGCAATTGGCTTGTTTGTAGAAACGAATTGTGAAAGTTTGGGTAGTGACGAGGATGACGACGACTTTGAGCATCCAATAGGTCAATAGAAGAAGTAACTGGATGCACCATCTGTTGGTCGTTCTGGCAAGTCTTTAGAAAAGAGAGACGAAGGGAAGAATGATAAGGTTTGTGCATTTGTTATTTTATTATCATATTATGTAACTTTTTTTGTGAAAAAGTGACATTGTGTCGCTTTTTTGATGCAGTATCACTTTTTGTCACAGTGCGTCATTTTTTTTTATCACTTTTTGGATGCAATGTCACTTTTTATATTTTTGGTGCATTGAATTGCAAGTTGAAAATAAGTTTGTCTTTACTAATTTTTTCAGGGAGCCTCAAAGACTAATGAAGAACTTCGGAAAAGGTTGGCTGAGATTGAAATGAAAGTTGTGCAGTCAGATGGCATCATTTCTGAACGCATTTCTGACCTCGAAATTAAAATTCAGTCAAACAAATTTGAGGACCGTCTAAGAGAGGTTGAAAAGAAGGTTAAAATGAATGATGAAGTTATGGAGCGTCTACAAAATTTGGAACGAAAAATGGACAGTATACTGATGGCTAGTAAAAAAAGTAACGGAGCGTCTACAAGATTTGGAACAGAAAGTGGAATGCTGATGGCTAGTAATGAAAAAGTAACGAAGGTATTCAAGTGTTTTTGAGTTAAAATTTAATACATGCAAATTTTTGTTTAGTTTTTGTCAATTTTTTAGTCTCTGACTTTTTTGATTTTCTGAAATTAAATGTTTTTTGTAGGATTATGTGGAGAGTTTACCAAATGAAACGAAGATGACAAATCAGGTGTTTTATGACTTTTCTAGTTTTTCTTTAGGTGTTGAGTTTGAAATGAGTGGCGAGGAAAAATATGTTGAGATGCCACTTAGTAAAACAGAGACGGCAGTTCATGAAAGTGACAAGATAGTGGAAAAAAATGGAAGGAATTTTGAAAATAGTGACAAGAAAGTTGAAGGAAGTAAAAAGGCACTTGAAATGAATTTGAATGAAGAAGTTGAATTTATTGAAGATGATTGGTTAAGAGTTGACCATGATGTTGCTTGTAGTTTAGCAAAAAAATCAAGAAGTATTTGTATTTTCATTTGATTATCTTTTTCTTTATAATTTATATTTTTTTTTAAATTAATATATTTGTTTTAATGATTATGTTTCAGCGTGTTACATCATCATCTTTTGAACCCGGATTTCAAGTGCTGGACAATGAGGTTGAATTAAATGATGAAGTTTGGCAAAAAGTTGTGGAAATAACAGATACAATTCAAGCTGAAGCTGAAATTGAAGAGAAAAATGTTGATACTATTCTAATTGATGATGAAGTTACACCAAATGTGCCGTTGAAGAAACAAAAGAAACCTGCAGCATTACTTCAGTCCCTACCCCCTGGGTAAATGAGTATGATTCTACATCAAGGACTATAAAACGTGTTGTAAAAGGCACATATGCATTTCCTGTCGGTTTGGGCCCTCCTTCTGCATATGTCGTTGATGCTTTCGAGCTTTGGTACAATAAAGGGTTTGTAAAAAAAAATAAGTAAGTTATTAATATTCGTTGTTTATAACTTTTATCTAGCAAAGTGATAATTCAATTGTCTATTATCACAATGTCACTTTTCTTTTTAAAAAGTGACACAATATGACTTTTCTGTTTAAAAAGTGACACAATGTGACTTTTTACATTATGTGATGTAGACGTAAGCATTTCAATGATGAAAATTCAATTATCAATCCTTGTTTCTACTTCGGTGATATTGCTGTATCTACCAAACAGTGGTGGTATGAGCTGTTTACTCCGAACGAATGTCTAGAAGATACAGTAAGCTATTTTGTTTGTTGGTGTTTTAAGATTCTTTTATATAAATTTTAGTACAATCGTTGATTTTTTCATTTTCCCTTTTTTGTAGCATATCGATGTATGTTTCTATTACTTGAGAAAGATGTTAAGACATGGACAATGTATAAGCGTAAAGGCTATAGCCACAGACTTTCCATTTGATAGCCAAATGAGAGGTATATATACTGATTTTTGCCAAGATAAGTTGGCTTTAAAAAATCAGACTTCACTCCTTTCATATGTTATCGGGTCGTATATGCCGTGTAATACAAGTTGGAGCCTTGTTGACCATGTGTTTATGCTAATGAGAATGTCCAATTCAGCACATTGGATTCTGTGTCAATTTGACATTCAACATATGTGCCTTCATGTGTATAATTCATATCACAAGGTTGTTATGAAGGTTTTAGTACTTGAGGCTGTTAAACCATTTTTTGATATAATTCCTCATATTCTTTTTCACACTGGCTTCTTTGAGGGAAAAGGTATTTCAGAAGAAGATACTTTGAAACCATTGGTTATAAAAATGGTTCCAAGACTTCCACAACAGAATAACGGGTCAGATTATTTTTTTAAGGATTTTTTTTTTTCATTTGATATTCATGTATTTAATTGTTTAAATTACTTTTCTTTTTTGCATGCAGTGGAGATTGTGGAATGTATGTAATTAAGTATGCCGAGCACTTCATTAATGGAATGTTAAATGAATTGCCAAAGACATTTAACATTCCACATATTAGAAGAAACATTGCTGCTCAATTATATGCTTATAAGAAGAAGAAGAAGAAGAAGTAAGATGAGGAATATGATACAGATAATGAATGGCTGTCAAAAGAGATTGATTAGTGATATGTTGTTGTCAAAGGATATGAATTAGTGATAGAGAAGAAGAAGATTTTGAAGAAGTGGAGACATGTCTTGTAATGAAATGACTGATTTTAGTTGTTAGAATATTTTGTGGATGCATGTAAGCTGATTGGATGTCTTGTATATAATGACTGATTTAAAGAACATGTTTTCTTTACAATATCAATGGAACATGGATATTGGTGATGTAGCTGATCAATATTAGTACTAGTACCTAACAATTGTCACTTTTTGCTAATACTTCGGAAGGGAATATTGGAACAGGGATATTGGTGAAAAAGTGATATAATGTCACATTTTTAACAAAAAAGTGACACGCTGTCACTTTTTTGCTAAAAAATCGACACTGTCACTTTGTTTACTGTCACTTTTTGTTAAAATGAATGTTGATCCTAGTTTCAGATTCTAAATTTTGGTGGTTATAGAGCAGGACATCCCCCACCTCTCAAACCACAGACAAAGAGACGAACCTGAACAAAGCTCTATTGACTATGTTTATTTATTAAGTAAATCATCTCAATGAAAATGTGGATAATTTTCTCTGCTTTACAAGAGCAATGTATTTGGATATAGTAAAAATATTAACTTCTACAGAATAAATTGATCATTTTACTATTACCAAAAACCACAAAAGAGGGGGTTTTAATAAAGGACAAGTCAAAACAAGAAAAAATAGGGGAAAACTCAAGCACGGTGCCAACTTTTATAAACAAGAATATTATATTCTAACCATTTCTATTATTTGTGCATTTTTTATGTTAGTTATATAGTTTTGCCTAGAAGTTTCGTTTTTAACTTTTGCATGACACACTGTCACTTTGTTTACTGTCACTTAAAAAAGTGACACACTGTCACTTTGTTTACTGTCACTTTTTGCTAAAAAAAGTAACGTTCTGTCACTTTTTGCGAAAAAAGTGACACTATCACTTTGTTTACTATCACATTTTTGTTAAAAAAGTGACACACCGTCACTTTTTGTTAAAAAAAGTAACAAAAAGTGACAATGGCATCATGTCACTGATTGTAATAGTTTTTTATATTTTGAAGTCATGCTGAAAGGCTCGGTGGACGATGTTGATACCTAATCGATTTATTAAGTAACTATGGATCCAATGTCAATGGAATATGTTATCCATTGTCACATACACGTAGACATGACAAAACATTTTTTAACAAAGTTGTATCCATCAAAATCTATCGTCGCCTTTTTTAACCAAATCACATACATGATAAACTTCGGAATTAAAAAAAAAAATGCATTCTAAAACTAAAAAAGGTCAAGTAATCTAGTTTCATATGATCTCATCCAACTTCCTTTTCTTTTGTGGTTTCTTTTTCCCATTTGTTGGATTTTGACATGATCTACGATTGTGGCAACTAATTTTACATCTCCCACATTTTGCACTTTGGATTTTCTCTCGTTTTAATGGTATTCTTTTTTCTTTAGGTTGTCCGGATTTTCTTTTTTGATCAGGAGCCAAGACTACTCTTTCTTTTACCTCTTCCGGTACATTCCAGTCATTATGATCTCCAAGTGAAAAAATTGCTCCAGTATATGTTCGAATATACATATCTATTGTATAATATACCAAACAATATGAATATTAGCCTCCCTTTATTTTTGCAATAACTGCAAGTGCATGTGCACACGAAATCTTGTCACTTGGAATTGGTTGCATGTGTATGTTATTTCTTCCATGTTCAACAAGTATGAGGCACAACCATCATTAACTTGATACAATATCGAATTTGAAGTTGATACCTGTTTGCAAAAAATTGTCACTATTTTATATTAAAGGAAGATTTAAAGTGAAAATTCAATATGTATAGAGGCTACAAACCATGTTATATAAAAAATTCTAACATACAATAACAAAACTGCAGGTTTAAAGTATTTTACCTTCTTTTTTTTTTTTACTCCACAGACTTTTCTCTCAGTTTTTTCTCTTGTTTGGTGAAAAGTGTGGTGAAGATTGTCAGTGCATCATTTATATGATTCACAAACCATTCTTGGAACAAGTATCTTAACGATTCCAATAAAGGCTCTATCGGACAACCTTTTGTTGCTTTTGTTACTGAATTTACTGATTCAACTATATTTGAAGTCATTATAGAAAATCTGTTGTTTGTCATGTAAGCCCTTGACCATTTCTTATAACCAATATTTTTCTACACAAAAAAGATTCAGAATATTAGTATTTATTTAATCGAAAACAAAAAAAGTGACATTCTGTCATTTTTTAAATTCACTTTTAACAAAAAAGTATCAACACTACAAACTTTTTAAACAAAAAAATGACATTTTGTCACTCTTTGTTAAAAAAGTGACAGAGGTTATTATAGAACATACCAAATGTGATCGAATCTCTGTATTAATTTCATCAAGTTGTTTCATATGAAACTCAAAATCATTCTTAGAATATGCTCTCACAGCCAAGTTGAAATGTTCTGCAATGTTCTTTCCCTTTTTCTTCCTACCAAAAGACGACTTCAAGTTCTTTAACAAGTGATAGGAACATAGACCATGCATTGCATTCTCATAAACTTTGTGAATTGTATTTTTTATGCTTGCATGTCCATCTGAGATTATACACAATTCTTCGCGCTCACCATGAGCTTCTTTTAACATAGTTAAAAACCACTCTCATGAATCATTAGTTTCTAAATCACCAACTCCAAATGCTAATATGAAAATATTGTTGTTAGCATCTTATGTACATGCAGTGAAAAGCATTCTGCCATAGTTGTCTTTTAAGAATGTAGCATCTATTACTATAACTGGTATACAATACTTCCACTCTTGGATAGATGCTCCTAATACCATGAAGAGGTACTTGAATTTGTTGTCCTGATATGTCTCAATTTTTGTAACTGATCCGGGATTTGTTTGTTCTATCATGTACAAGTATTCTGGAAGCTTACCATATGACTCAGTGGGATCTCCTCTCACCAATTCCAATGCTTTCTCCTTAGATCTCCAAACTTTTTCATAACTCATCAACACTCCACACGTATTCATCATGTCATTCATAATGTCTACGGGAGTCTATGTTGTTTTTGTCGAGATATATTTGTACACGATGAATTCTCCTACTGTTGAGCTGGTTGCTTGACGATGATCTCCCAAAATGATGTTATTTGAGCATATATGATCATTTTTAATATACATTACCTTGAACATATCTGTTCCACCAAGTCTTGAAGCTCTAAAAGTCCATTTGTACTTATCATCATTGCACTTCAACGCATATTCTCTCTTGTCCGACTTACTTACCTTGAATTGAAAGTTATTGTGTATTGCATATATCGAAATACTTCTCTTAACCAATGTCTTGTTCTTGAACACTTTATCTTTTTGAAATTCCATCCATAATAACTACTGAAATGATATCACTACCTCCTTCATTCGTCGTTTCTTCAACTCCCGATATACTATTATATACATCAACAGCAATTTCTTCCATACTAGGTAATTTCTGAACTGATGTCATAGAATTATCAGTTACGGCATCACCAACCTGCAATTGCATCATATCATTTTTTTCGAAATCAACAGCCTCCAAGCATTTTTTTTTGATACCGTTCTCACATCTACGCACAATGGAAAGCTTGCAAGATCTTTATCCTTCCTCTTGAACTCTAAATAAATTGTTAGAGAAATATCTTCTGAAATCTCCATCAAGGGTAGGTTTTTCTTCACTCTATATTGTACTTTTATTCTCTGTGTTGATGAACTTAGTTTCATCGTAGAAAATATCATGCTTTCAAGGATGTTGTACGTGCAATCCATTGAGACAACAATTCCGGCCATTTTGTCACTTGTATATTCATTATCTTGTGTCCATTTGTTGCCATAACAAATGAAGACATTAATTTTATCCAAACCTACAAAAAGATTACAAAGAAATTGTGTGAGACTTTTTTTAAATAAAAGTAACAGATTGTCACTCTTCTATGAAAAAGTGACAGATTGTCACTTTTTCATAGAAAAGTGACAGAATTCATATTGTCATTGAGCATACATCTTGCATGAATCAATATAATTGATTTAAAGTTTTTTTCCTCATATGTATTAACATAAAACAGAGTGTAATTACTTGAATTGGTATGTTCAAATTTTCAAAAACGCACGTGTATGCATCTAGTTAATGCTCCAATGAGATACCATGACTTTTTTTAGAAAAGTGACACAACTTCACTTTTTCACATTCTCCTTTTGTCAAACACATTACATGCATCAAAGTAATTGTTATTGATTCAGAGCTCATTTTAAATATGTAGTAATCATCATATCAACTTTTTCTTCTCAAATTCAAACTCAAGCGTTGACTGGGTGATTACCTTACATAATTTATAGAAGAATTGGAAGAAATCCAAAGAAATACAACTTATATTTCAAATTTTCACCAATTAAATTAGAAGATTACCTTACATAATATAGAAGAATTGTTGGTAAAGATTCGAATTGCAGCGAGAGAATGAAAATAATATTGCACTACATTTTCATGCGATTCTCTTTCCTTGATTTCTGGAATTCTCGGGCACTAAATTTCCTTGAATTCATACATATAAAACAGAATCAGAATCTTAAAATTAGATGGATTTAAACTCACAATTCTCTTTCCTTGATTTCTGGAGAATCTACGTAGAAATAGAGAGATAAGTAGGCACTTTTCAGGCAAGGGTTGTGGCCAAGTACTGACTCCTCCCTCCCAAAATTGCGTTTCGCGGAGCCGAACCTGTATCCGTGGAAGATTTCTTCTTCTTCTTCATTTCTTGTTGTTTGTCGTGAGTTTAGGTTTTTGGTTGAGCCGTATTTTTTACGTCAAATTATATATAATTACTACTAACTCCAAGTTTATCGTGATTTTTCAAAAGTGCCCCAAAATATATGGTATTTCTGTAATTGCCCCTTTTTTGTATCTTATTTTTCTTGATCCATTTTGACTCGTTTTTGTAGCACGACTCCCAAAATTCTTCCACCTCTATTAATAGATAAGTTCTTGGCTTGGATAAATGATTCTTGGAACATAATTATTCACTTTTCTCTGTAATTCCTTGAAAACCCGGTGATGTGCTCAATTTCTTTCTTGTATTTCTCTTTTTAAATCATTTGTCTAATTCGATTGTTGGGACGAAAGATGTAAAATAGTTGTGAATCTTTAATTTCAATTTTGAAGATTCTTGATTTTGATTCTTTAATATGTTAATTTTACTTTAGTAATTTATTATCTTTGAAATAATTGGTCATCATTATATTTAATTCTAAATTTGTAATGAACCAAGAAATTTTGTTCTTAGATTTAAACCACATAGTAAAATTTGACAATTGAATAAAAGGTAGAGATACGCTTATTATTGTTGTGGTCATGAATTAAGTCCCTGTTTGTTTGGTATTTTAAGTAGAATTATGACCGTTGGAGAGGGGACTCGGCCGCCATTTTTGAGTAATCTCTCTCAGGTTGGGACCCACAAATTTGAAAAAAAAGTTCCAAAAAATCATTTTTATGCTAAAATAATGTCAAACATACAGGGGCTAAATTCCTAAATGATTTAATACATTTAGTTTATGCTTATTTTGATTCACATGAAGATATAGTGGGTTGACTCAGTTAGATAGAATTATTTTTAAACTCAAAAGAAGTAAATTAGTTAGACGAGTGAATTCGACTGAATAAAATTTGAAAATGAATTTGGTAGGCGAATTAAAGGGGGTAATTATTGTGAAATAGTGAGTCCCAACACTTCTAACATATACGTGAGAACACTGATTTTTTATTGCTGAATTTTAATTTTTAAAAAAATTTATAATTTAAGATTATGGGTGTTTGACACCCATTTTTGTGAAAGAATGTGTTTTTGAATAGTGATTGATGGAAGAATATGTGGTTAAAAAGTAAGGAGAATTTTTAGGTTTATGTGTAATATTATTTTATTGATAGAATGTGTGGTTGAAATGAAGAAAGAGAAAAAAATAAAAATGAGAATGAGAAAAAAATGGGTGGGTGCCAAACGGGGGTATATTTTTTAATTATTTTACGTGAAATTGAAGTTAGAAATAATTTAAGAATTAAGCTATGTGTACATAATGTTACCCATTTGATGATCGATATCGTACGAGTGCAATAGAAATCACGCAACCCTAGTACATGTCATGAAGGCTGAATATGGATCAATGATTTTTCATAAGCATAATCTGAATAATGAATCTTGAATGAAGTCGACTCTATCAAGGTCGCCAAACATCCCATGACGTTTTAAACCATGAACCTGGTCGGTATTGTGTGTCTAGTTAAGAGTGAAGAATAATTCTCCATAGCATGTGCCCATATATTCTTGGGTATTTCATATCTGAATCTCTGAAAATATACTCTCTTTTTCCCTCTTTTCAATGGATAAAATGCTGTTTCGCTAATTTGAATCTGTTCAAGTTGTGTAAATTAATGGACAAACTAATAAATATATGTAAAACAGAAAGGATGACTAGGTTGAACATCATTAAATAGTCTTTTTATGTTGATATACTGTCATTGGACTCCCTTCATTATTACCAGAACTAGTAACATTACCGGAATAGAATCGAATTCTATATAAGACAAGGAAACAAAGGAGAACCGACTGTTCATCAATATTCTCGAACTTGTACATAACCTACGTATGCATCCAGGTACAATGCTCAAGGATTTTGCTCATCAGGTCCACTGTCTTCCTGCACTACAAAGAAGGCTGCATTGAATAATATAAATAGCTGTGCCAACAGAATTAGGTTACCACATAAATTGCGGGCTGTACAAGGTGAGTATTGACCAACATTAGGTGTTCCCTAGAGTTCCTCCGACCGCTTCATGGTGGCTCTTGGTAGCTGCAATAGCAATGCAGTCATGTAGCCTCCTGAAGTGTTTGGGGGAACTCCCGGGATCACTTGATATTAGGCTGCAAAAGGAGAGTATTGAACAAGATTAGGTGTTCCCTAGAGTTCCTCCAACCACTTCATGGTGGCTCTAGGTAGCTGCAATAGCAATGCAGTCATGTAGCCTCCTGAAGTGTTTGGGGGAACTCCCGTGTTCACTTGATATTACAAGTACAAACACACTCGATATAGTCAAATAGCACGATATTACTACGAGTCAATCCCAATCACTCCCTCAAGAATAAGACAAGAACATAATGAATCCGTCGGAGAATACCTCATAACTAGCTGACAAAACACTCTCAATCAATCATCAATCTTCAATTCAACACTAACAAGTACAATCATGTGTCACCCTCTCATACTTCATAATACTCTGTTTATTCGTCTTTAACCGACCTATTTGTACCAACCACAACCTATTCTCTTGGGTCCAAGGGCCCCCTTGCCTACTCCTTCATTTTTTCTCTCATCTTGTTAAATCAAAAGAGGACCCAAAGGGCTCGAATACAGAGGGAAGAGGACACACTATTAAGCCATTTGATCTAAAAGTTCTTCTTTTTTGACAATTGAATGCATTTCTATAGTCCCATATCTAGCAATGCCCGAATCCTTTCTTCTGTATTGAGGATCATCAAAATAAGCAAGAAGCCATTTGGGGAGATTTCAATCGAGATACCTGAAAGGGCATTAGATCGTAAACTTCTAGATAGGATCGCATATATATCATTCAAAAGTTGTTTTGTAAACACCTTAGGTGTAGGTAAGGGTTCATTTTTCTTAACAAAGCCTGATATATATACGAAAATGGATGGCAACAAGAGTACAACTCAGAATATTTTTTCTTTCTTACCATGAGATGGAGAATAGGAGATGAGAAAAAGACAGCCCCAAGAAAACTGACTCGGTGACACGAGCAATCTTCTTAGAGAAGACCATTACTATTCTTTGTTCTTTCGCAACATTTCCACGCCATTATTTTTTAGTTTGAGAGAGTTAAAAATATGTGAAGTTTTGGGTTATATTTTCCGTGATTGTCTATGATCACTTCTATAATTGTATGAAGATAAAATTATTTTAGATTCTTTCAACTTTGCTTTTCAATGTTGCACGAGTTTCTGCTGCTCGAAATTTTTTAATCAATTGATTCTTGACCTTGTTTTTTCCCATGTACAATTAGGACAACTTGAAATGCGCACAGCCAGCGAGAAAAAGCTTTCTTATAGACCGGTTCCTGACCTTACCGAGAATTACAAAGCTCTAACAACAGTTAATGAAAATTTCAGGCAGCTGCTAGCGATACTAACATTAGTATTTAAATCATTATCTGTAACTATTTCGATCTCCAGTATGAATAAACAAGGATCAAGCAATGCAGCAATACGTAAAATCAACGAAATTTGGAAGCCAATTCGATATTTTCATATAAAGCGAGAAGGAAAATGACGTACTCAACTGTACTACACGTTACTTTGTCTCTCTTCCATATCGAGATTTTTGGTGGGGTTTAAATGGAGATGCCAATGGAGTACCAACAGAATCAGTCGAGGGACGATTCTCAGCTATTGAATGTCTAGATGCAACTCTTGGAGATTGGAGTTCTTCAAGTTCGGCCAAAACCTCTGCCATTCGTGGTCTGAGCTTTGGCTCGAAGCTTATGCATTGCAAAGCAATGGAAGCAGCAGTAAATGCTCCTTTCTGTGGATATTGGCCTTCCAGTTTGATGTCCATAATACGGAACAATCTTCTCTTGTCCCGCAAATATGGTTTTGCCCAATCTACAAGATTCTGCTCAACGCCTACCTTCATTTTATCAACAGCACGGCGTCCAGATAGTAATTCTAGCAAAACAACTCCAAAGCTGTACACGTCACTTTTTGCTGTCAATCGGCCTGTTCATCATGAAGAACTTCAATTAGTTATACAGTCTGGCTAAAACTTAAAAGTAACTTTTTCCATACAATTTGACTCAGTTACTTTATTTTACTTTTGACCTTCCGTCAAAATTATAAGATTGAATGAGAGAACCCATAAAGGTAGAACTTATTATCCAAGAAAAGAAGCTGAACACATAGATTTGACTGCTAAATGTTGTCGACTGTTAAGCTTGAATTAACCCATCTTTAATGGCACATCTAAGTGCTTGTTTCCATAAAATTATTGATATGATAAAAATGAGTGGTAAATAAGTGGATTGTAGTTGTGAGTCCTACGAAATGTGTGGTTAAAATTAATTTTTGACTTTGACCATTAAATTATAGGCCTAACTAATAAAGAAAGAGCAATCCAAAGTGAAGAAAAATGTTAATTATTTCGATAGTAGAGTAGAAATTACTATCAAATAACGCAACTTACTTATTTCCGACTTTGATCCATACAGGTACTTATAGTAGCTTATGCTTGTAAAAAATGAAAGGAGAGGTTTCAATTTGATGAACCTGTAGCAACATACTCTGGTGCAGCATAGCCCTGCGTACCCATTACTTGAGTTGATACATGAGTCCTATCACCAGTCGGTCCAGCCTTGGCCAAGCCAAAGTCAGACAACTTGGCATTAAATTCCTGCATCCCAGTGCAGAATCAACCGAGGTAACAATGTTGCCTAGTATCTATGCAAACAAACTCTTTGGTAGGAAGCCAGTAAAAAAAGAGAGTAACTTTATTAATTGAACATACCCCATCTAAAAGAATGTTAGAAGCCTTGAAATCTCGATATATGACTTGTTCTTCAGCATCATGCAGGAAAGAAAGGCCTCGGGCAGCCCCTATAGCCACCTTCATTCTTGTAGCCCAAGAAAGGGGTTGAGGTCCTCCTGCAAAAGGAAATGACGAATGTCACCACATGCTTATCAATCCACATTTAAAAAAGGTGTCAAAACTTTTGAGCAAAGTTGAACATGATTTAATGAATCACATATAAGCACATAAAATTTCATTTGACTATACAATGTTAATTATGTGGCGTCAATGACTTAAAGGCAATTTACACATGGACCAAAAATTAAAGCCTTATAAGAATATAAAATTTAATTTCACCATAAAATGTTAATTATATGGTGTCAATGGCATAAAGGCAATTTACACATGGACCAAAAATTAAAGCGGTAACCCACTTGGGTACCCGAAGGGTTGCCAAGACCATGGAACAAAGTCAGACCTAGTTTTCAGTGATAAATGCATGAAGGTGCTGATATGAAGTTTTGAACCACCCATGATCCGACTGTTTTAAAAAAAAAAAGGCAGAGGCCAATAAATGCGGACAAAGTTTGACAACCTCACTCGCACACAGCAACGAAAAAATAAGGAGATCATGGGGAAAAAGTATCAACATACTAAATAAACTAAAAGGTTTCCAATCCCAAAACCCATGTATCAAATTCTCAAACACTGCCAGGTGAATATTTAGAACTGACTAACACAATGGAGTAGCTAACTCGTAACTTCACCAGAAGATCTAGTTCTTTTCTCCAAAAATTCCCATCCTTGTATATTAAATGTCTTCAGTGACAGAGAAAGGAAACAGGCATATGCTCAAGTTTGCTCAACAAATAAAAATCGTTTCCACGACTAATTAAATTATCAGTGACAGGTGGTTAATTCTGAATCACAGTTCGCATGACATTCAAATGATTGTAGACTGGTGCATACAAGAAAAACGGTTCATCTACAGCCGCCTGGGATGACGAGTATATAGTTGAAACATATGTATTACACATACAATATAACGTCTACAAATTAATGATGTTGGGACAAAAGAATAATTTATGTTCAATACACAAGCATTTCTACTAATCTAATCATTTAAATAAGCATTAAACGACTAAAGTTACATTAAATTAACCAATAAAATTAAATTCATTGCACTTATTTAATTAAATAAAATTCATTGTTATTGCATTCATTTAATCAAATGATTCAGCATATTAGAATAAAGATAAACTCTATCATAGCCAATTATATTTGTATCTTTTTAGCAAATTATTAAATTATGGTATGAATGGAACTACAAATTTATATACATTTTCTATTATCTTATCAATTTAACGATATTATTAATTTATCCCATTGGCCCAAGTTGAGACTGAAATTTTATTATATAATAGAGGTTATATTGTATAAGACAACACATGCAATCAAAGAAGAGCTAGAATTGTTGAAGAGGAAAAGAAGAGAAGAAGAGAAAGAGGACAGAAAGACGTGAGTTAGTGACAGGAAATACAGTTCATTCAATTCATCAAAAGTTTTTTTTACAATGAAAGCCCACTTGTTTCATACTTGTACTAAAAGTCCCTAACAAAATATATAAAATTACCTAATAATAGTCAAGGAAAGGAAATAAGGAAAATACCATAAATAATATCAAAATTATTCTTATTTTAACATGTGGCAAGTCTTCCATAAATATATATTTATTGGTCTTCATCATTTCCCGGCTGAGAGAACTCAACTTCAGCAAGATTAAGTCCAACATCATATAGATGCTGAGCTGCTTATGGGGGCATAATGTATACATAATCTGAAAAAACAGCTGGTTCCAGAGAAACAGGAGCACGAGGTACTAGCACATATAACTTGCATGGTGCACAGAACATGAAGTTGCACACGAACATACAGTAGTTTAGTCAAATGCATCTCATATGAGTACGCTTTTCTACCAGTTCGTTCAAGTGTTGTTTCAGCAGAAATGCACACTTATAGGATGGTGTGAAATGTCAGGGTAATTGGTATTCTCTATAATATCCTATCAAACTCTTTGGACAATCAAACATTTTTAAGGCTTTTGGATGAAGTACCTTTTTAGAGACATTTTATTTTTTCCAGTTTAAATCATCTAGCAATACATCTAGGTAGATCAGTACATAGTCATCGAGTAATAACTATTTCCAAGATCCAACAAGATTATATAGCACGTGAAGGCATGCAAAGATTTGCAGTCAATTAAATGCTTTTTATTGGATCTGCATAAATAGAAACACAATAATTCATGCGACGCAATTACTGAAGTCTCTGATTACACGACAAACAGAATGGAAGAAGGTAAAGGGGCCGTAGAGAGGAAAATGGCAAAATAAAGGCATGATAGGGAATAATATCACAGTTAATCGAAATAATAAATAGGATATATAAGAAAAGCAATCTAAGTGTGGTTCATAAAGAGAGTTTAAATAGTCATGCACCAAAGAGAGAAAGTTCTTTTCAGTGCTTACTTCTGAATAAGTGATTCTCCAGGCTTCCTTTCGGCATGAATTCATACACCAAGAGGCGGTTTTCACCCTCAGAGCAGTATCCAATAAGTTTAACCAGGTTAGGATGATGAAGTTGTCCCAAATAATTAACTTCTGTCTGCAAATTATCGTCCGGTTATGAAATGGCCGATACAAAAAATAAGATATAAATTAACTTGCACAATAGAAAGTAAAGGACATACCAACCACTCCTTGTGGCCTTGGAAACCCTCGGGTTTCAACTTCTTCACAGCAATGACAATTCCGGATCCTGGCTTCGCAGCTGTAAGAGTGTTCTCATCAATCCATCCTTTGAAAACGTAGCCAAATCCTCCTTCCCCAAGAAGACTTTCGGGCCGAAAGTTTCTAGTTGCATTTTTTAACTCATTGAATGAAAACGACTTAACATTAGCGGATGACAGAATTTCAGCTTCGGATCTTGGAGTGGGAAGGCTGTCAATGCTACTTTTTCCACTGTAAGAGGGAATGCTAATGCTAGAACGGTCAGATGAATTGCTGGTTTTGCTGAGAACTCTTGAAGCAGCTGAAGCTTACAAAAAATAAATAAATAAAAGGACGTAATGAGGATTTTCTCTTAGGTTAATTTGATAAGTAGGCCATTCTGGTATATTCATAAAATAGTAAACACGTTGATACTTCTCCATTATTCATATGAGGGAGTGCTAACGTAGTCGTAATATTCTCTATATATCCTCAGAACAAACTCATATAAGCCCAACAATTGGAAAGCACGAATATTGAAAACTTGAAGTGTTCAGCTTGGTAGCAAAACATAAAATGGAAATCAAATAAAATTAAAACCACTTAATTTCAAAGGAAAACAATGTTTAAACTAAGTTTGTCCACTACCAAAATTATGCGTAGTGCAGAGTAGCAGTTCCTACCAGATAAAGCTAGGATACCGAAAACTTCAAGTGATCAGTTAGGAGTAAAGCAAAAGGAGAAATTTAAATAAATAAATAATAAAAGAAAAGTAAACTTCATTTGATATCAAAGGAAAACAATATTTGAGCTGTTTTTAGTTGAAACCACCTCATCCAATAGTTTAAACCATCAAAAAGAGCAAGTTTATTAGACCTAACACATGTATATTTGGCACGCAGACTTCATCCCAGTTCTTTGTCGCTATGATATATTGTGTTGAATCACCTTATCCATAAGTTTAAACAGCTAAAAAGGAGACATTTTTATCTTAATTTAGTTTTCAACAATTTTATCCACAGCTATTTGACGCCAAAAATATGTTTCCTTATGTAGAGGATAACCTAAAAGTTTGATGTTCGGGTTCAATTTACGATTCCTTGGTATTTTGACAAACTTTTAACATTAATGCCATCATCTTTTCTTCATTTACAATACACAACTTTCACCAGTTTTCTTCCACTCTTGATTAAGTGAAATTCATTACTGAAAACGAAAAACAAACAATTAACTTAAAGTTTGAACTATAAACAAAAAAATTCAAGGAAATTTATTGGACACAGGATTTCATATTAAAGACTCGCCATTAATATTAATTGAACAAAAATAATCGAGTAAATGATCTGCTTCTATTTAATTCTACTAAAATAGAGATAATAGCAACACAGGTTAAGATAACTAACAATAATTTAAAAGATTAAAAATAAAATGGGACTTTAAAAAAAAAAAAGTCAACTAGTATTCAAGAAATCCAAAAAAAACATTATAACCTTAGTCCAAAACGCCTGAAAACAAAGAATCCAAAATAACCCTATTGCAAAATCCTTTTTGCAAAGTGATAAGATTTTGACTTTGGCCATATGTCAAACAATTGTTCATTCCAAGCCAATCAAGATCCAATTTTCCAATAAATTTAGAAAAGGGTGATAAAAAATAAGTGAAGAAGAATAAATAAACATGATAATAATTTCTCCATTAACATACAGAGGATGAGAGAAAAAAAATACCAGATGGGGTGCTGAGAGAGGCATCAACTCTAGCTGAAGAACCTAAACAGTTTCCCATAATATGATTATGATGCTCTGAAAAGAACACCAAAAAAAATGGTTCTTTACTTCTTTAGAACCCTCTTCAATAAATATCAAAACCTAAATTATTAAGAGAAAAATCAAGAACAGTCATCAAATGAACTCCTTTTTCTTGAATATATTTTTGTGTAGAGGCTTTTAGGGTGGAACCAAATCATTAATGTAAAGAAGATACAGCAACAGAACAAGAAAAGATCCTCGGCACCCCAGAAATGAAAGGGCACAACTCTTAAGGAAGAAGAATAGAAAATGCTTTGAAATGCCAGGCTGCAGTCAGTACCCAGTTTCGCCATTCCATTCATATGTGGTGGAGGTGGGGTGTGTCCCACCTCAGAAAATGACGAGAGATTTGCGTATTTCGGATTAGCGTGTTTTCTACTACTCAAAATTTTTATATCCTAATTTGCCCCTCAACCATATCAACTCAACTCAACTCAACTCAACTCATCTCATCATTTTTTTTTTTATTTTTTTTTTTTAACACATTATTTTGGACAATGTGGTTGATTAAATTTTGTTAGTTTTATTTGCTAAAAAATTATGTCTCTCTTTTTCTTGAGAAAAAAATTGTTTTCTACTAATTTAAAAGATTTTAATTTTATAAACGACAAAATTTTATTATTCACTAGTATTTAATTTTTTTAATTTTTATTTATTGACAAAAAATTTGTTGGAAAATTAAATTTTAAATTATTATTTTTGTAAATATTACTAACTAGCCTTCTGAAAAACTGCCTATAGAAAAACCAACTAAAAAGTCATTCATTTAATTTTTAATCATCAACAGATTTTTTCAAATTATATTTAATTTTTTATTTCATCATTTAATTGAAAAATAAATTTTGGTTAACTAAGAATTTCTTTTCAAAAGTTACCACCGGGGAAAAGCTCAATTACTAATCTTAAACTATATTTTGATTTTTATTTTTTCTTAAACTAACATTATTTGAAAAAAAAAATTTACATATTTATTTTTAACCGTATGTTCACACAATAAAATATTTTGTATCTAAATTTTTAAAAAATCATATTCTTTAACCACACATTTTCTTAAAAATTATTATTTAAAATATTATTTTTGACAGATAATTGTTGCCAAACAGGGGATAAATATGGGACCTTAGCCATAGGCAATGTCTTACTCGCCAGACTCAGTCTGCTTCTGTACTTGAATTAGATCACGGTCAGGTTCAAAACGTAGGAATCATGAAGACTTCCACAAGAAATTGTCTTCTTTTCATTTTGAATGGGACATAGACATAGCAAGACTTATCCCCTATTTTTTTTTTTTTTTTTTTTAAATTGCTTTGAATAGTAAATTTTTAGAGAATTTGTAATTAAAAGATAAGAAAAAATTTGGATCGTGAAAGTGCAAACATGGGCTTAGTCATAATGGGCTATTAAGAATGTGTAGTTAAATTTGTATAAAATGTTGAGAAAATTACACCTACACCTGCTTTTAAATTTGCATTTTCAAAAATTCACTAACAGTTTCAATATTTCAAAAATCAGGTTTTATTTAATAATTTTACAAAAAAATTTATTTTTATTTTTAAATCTATATACAATAAAAGGAACAAACCCTAATTATTTCAACCATTTCTTCTCCTCCAACCTTTCTCCTCCCGCCGCCACCTTCGCCACAGTCACTACGGTTGCTGCTGCTGCCAGCCACAGTCATTCTTCATCTCCTCCTTCTCTCTACAGCAGCTGCCGGCCAGATTCGTCGTTGTCGGTCGCGACGTCGCTGCTATAGTTTGCAAATGTCGCCGTTAGCGATTATGACGCCACCGGTAACAAAGAACGACGTCGTTGACTCGCCTTGATTCGCGATGCAGCAGATCCATTGTATGGTTTTTCAATCTCATTATAGATCCGTTGGGAGGGTTTTTTTCACAACAAATCCGTCGTGAACGATAGTGGTTTTTGATGATTTTTATCACAGATCTGTTGTATTTTTGTGGTTTTTGTTCACAAATCCGAGCGTGGTGGTGGTGATAGCCATCCGACAGCGGTGGTAGTCTTTTGTGTGGTTGGATGCGTCGGTGGTGGTAGTGTTTTTTGTGTGGTGGTAGTGGTATTTTGTGTGGGGTGTTGGTTGTTGCGACGGTGGTGTTGGTACTGGTTGTCGTGAGGTGATGGCAGTTTTGTGGCCGGGGCTGCGACGGTAGTGATTATTATTGGTGTTATGTGACCAAGTATTTGGTTAATTGTGACCAAAAAATTATTAATTTGTGACATAAAAATTATTAATTTGTGACCTAAAAAAATTAATTGTGACCAATAAATTGATAAATTGTGACATAAATAAGTATTGTGATTTATAAATTTTGGGATCTGTGACCAATGAATAAATTGTGACTTTGAAATTTCTAAGTTGTGACCGACGAAAATTTTGAATTGTGACCTAAAATTTTTTGAATTGTGACCAAATTGTATAGATCTGTGACCTTAACATATTCGTCGGGATTGGATCAATCGTCGGAAAAGTCGCCGGAACCGTCGTCGGAGAAGAGTGGTGATCAGAAAGGTCGTCGGAGTATCCCCGAAGTTGTAGGGATGGTGGAGGTGGAGGTGGGGGTGGGTTAATTATTTTATAATAGAATTAAATATTACTAATAAATTAATTTAATAATTATTATTTCATAATTAAAAATTTAATAAAACCTGATTTTTGAATTTTGAAACATGTTTTGGTATTTTTGAAATGGGTAAAAGTAAAGGCAGGATTTATGTATTCTTCCCTAAAATGTTTAGTAAATTTTTGAAGAATTTATAGTTAAATATGTAATGAAAAATGAGTATATAAGAGTTTTGGAAAAAATAAGAGACAAACAAGGACCGACAAAAATTCACGCAAGTTTATTTTATGCAGAAAATTGGATTGTCAGATCATGCAATAATTTAAATAAGTAATTTATTTTTGTCGTGCATATTGCTGATGCTGTTCAGTTTGTGACTTGGTGCTTTTTGGATTGGATTTTAGATACAACATGAGAAATACAAATCCATGAATTATTAACTCCTGTTTGGTGATATTTTTTCGGAAAAATTTTAATTTAAATAGTGAATTTTTAAAAAATGTGAATTTAAAATGTAGGAAAAGATTTAAATTTATGTGTTGAATATTTTATTTTATGAATGCGTAAGTTGAAAATAAATATGTAACAAATAAAAAAATAAAAAGTTTCGAAAGAATCATAGACAAATGGAGACTAAATAGTATAGTATGCAATAAAAAGATCAATTATTATACTTATGATTCACATTTGACAAGTACAGATCTTATGCAGATTTTCAAAATAATTGTTACCACTTTATTTACCTACCTTTTAATCATTCCTATAATAGGCAAAAATATAATTTAACAAGATTTTAAATTTTATTTATTGTTTTGATAAATTTTTATTTTATTTTATTTTTGTTAAAGTACTATCTTGTCTTTTCTAGTAGAGATGTGACATTGGAGCTTAATTGTTTTTAAGATAAACGTTTATTATTTCAATTATGCTACACTACCATTGTGATTGACATTTTGATTGACATTCTCTAATAAAAATATATAAATATCATTCCTCTACTCTTTAATTAAATCAAAGTTCTCTATTCCTGATATATGATAACTTTAGTTTATTTCTCCTAATAAAAAAATCAATTATGCTCGTATTTATCTATATATCTTCTAACACAACAATCATTTAATATTTTAATTTTATTTTCTAATTTATTAATTTTTCTATTAATTCTGACTACATTTTCTGTCCAAAATATAGATATAAATATAATTCTATTATTTTTCAAAAAATAATTAAGCACGGTATAAAATGATTTAATTTATTCTCTTTTTCTTTCGCAGCCAATTTCTAATCTTCGAATAACAATAACTAAAACTTCATAAATAACAGGAGTGCAAATATTAATGTAAGTAAGTAATATATGTTTGTATACTCAAATATAAGTGATCGGTGTTGTTTGAATTTAAAAAAGTGGGTTTTGGTCCAACACGACTTCCGTATACTTATTGATTTTTCTCTCTAACTTTTTGCATATCTCACTATGGATCACACGGAATCACAATTTTTCTTTCAATTCCTAGTTAAAACATTACATTGAATGGTAATAGAGTTTTCATGGCTTTCTCTAACAACGCCTCAGACGCCTACACACGGCTAAATGGTAACAAGATACTTGCACTAATCCTCAAGGTTTTCACCGTTGGAGTATAAGTAAGATAAGAGTTTTTGAAAAGATAGTATCTTCAAACAACCTTAATTTCATAAACGTATCACACTAATATCTCTTACTTAAGAGTATACATATATACTTCAACTACACTCTTGGTACTTTCTCTAAGGAAATTAAAACTCCATACAGATTACCTTATTACAAGCTTCACTCCAAAGAAAGAAACTGAAAATGTTACAAGATTTGAAATGCTAGGTAGAGAGATAAATTTTTAGCTTAAGACTCGAATGCCTTCTTCTATGAATTGGTCTTCAATTTATAGACTTGAAAAGCTTAACAGCTGTCCTTCATTATTGTTGTTTTTACTGTGTAAAATAGTGAGTATCTTACTCTAGGCTAAAGTCCTTTGTCTTAACATGGAAAATAATAGAGGTGAACACACAGTTTTTCTTTATCAAAAATTCTTTTGATAAAGTAATAATAAAGGAGTCATCTGCTTTTCCATATGTCCCTTACTTTTCCATATGAGACTCAAATCACTCATCCGAAAATTCCTCTGAATCAAGAGAGATTGGTGAGATGTCATCTTCAGTGCAACAGCATTCGTACTTATGATTCGGATATCGCCAAAACTGTTTACACAACTCATTTTTTGTCTTCATTATTCCACTGACTTTTCCTTCAAAAATATGATCGCATCATGTGTTAAGATAGTGCCAATTTTCTTGTTTGATGGGTGTCACAGCTTTGCTGTAGATTAGGTGATCACGTGATTCATACACCCCAAATATTTTTCTTTTCTTCAATAACTTTTTGAATATGCTCAAACTGCTCCTTATATCCTTTGGTTCTACGAAAAGCCATCAAATTATTGCTGTCTTCTGGCATAGTATCATGGACTTCACTCTTCTCAGGCTGAAAATGTTTGGAAGTAACGGCCATTCTTATAACATGACTTGCTGGAAGCAGCCTATCTTCTTCATTATCTCATTCGAGACATACAGAGAAAAATTTAATATATATGTTCTTATGTTTAAGAACTTAACAATATCGTTCGATGGCTCAAACTACATTCTTCGGTTGCATAGAAATTTCCTTTAAAGATTCTGATGGATATATACAAATTATATTTCCTATTTCATATAGAGCACGAACCCAATAAGCTGGAGTTCTTGGATACATATTGACTTTGTTATAATTTCCACATGTTAAAGTTTTCATCTATCCTCCAATACTAGTAAACCAGGAGCATGCTAGATTGAACAATACTTATGCTAATATAAAATCAATTTTATTTTTGATATCCCTAACAGTAGGGGTGTTACAGGCTTTGATAATATTTGAGCGGTCAAACTCTTTTATAGAGATACTTCCATTTGTAAATTTTTTCTCATGTGAAAGAGATAAAGTAGTATTCTCTTTGACTGATAGTTTATGAAGTTTCAATGCTTCTTGATCAATATTGGCACAATAGCATTCAAATTTATTGGCACTAGGGCCTTTAGATAATATAGTCTTGTTGGTTTTCTCAGATATTGGCTTCGCAGCAGCCATTTCCAATATTGTTATCTTGGATTCCATCCCAGCTATCTTTATGTTCATCTCGAATTTCAATGCTTCTAGTTCCTTCTTGATTTACTCCAATCCTGGTTAAGAGCATTTTCCTTTAATATGGATAATATAAAATTTAAATGGTGCGAACCACATTTGCATTCTAATAAGTGGCCTTTCCGTTGCACTTGTTCCGAGTTTGTTTGTCAATAATGGTTTTACTTGAGTATTATCTGTTCTAATAAAAAATTTCTTAGGTAGCAAGTAAGGTTCAAATTTTGTTACTCCTTTCTTAACGGCTAAACATTCTTTACGATTAATATTATACCTGGTTTCGCCATCTTTGAATGTACCTGAAGTATAAGTAACAAGCTCTTCCGAGCATTTACACAATGGATTACAAAGAAAATCTTTATGGTTTTCTTTTCTTTTGAGGATTGCTCCACACGTAATAGAGATGCATGAATTTCTAAAATAAAGAAATCATCATCATTTGGAATATTTAATTCAGGTAGATTTTCACATATTTTCTTAATTTTATTTATCATTTTCTATATCTTCTTGTGTCAATTTCCATACAATTCTTTTTTTGAGTTTTTTTAGCAAAGTAGACTTTATATTTTGCACAGTTTCTAATAAATTTCTCAGAATAATTTAATAAACCGATAAAGTTTTGCAGTTCTTTCTTATCTCTAATTTTTTTTTGAAAATACAATAATCATTTTTCCAATATAAAGTTGTTGAAGTATTTTTTCTTCAGTAAAAATATATCCTAAAAATTCAATTTTAGTTTTAACTATTTCTGCTTTTCTTTCTGATAGGGCTAATTCGTAATTTCTAGCAGTATAATTCAACTTTTTAAAATATTCAATATGCTCTTTTAGATTTCTACTATGAATAATGATATTATCTACATAAACAATGCAGAAGTTTTTTTCATTTGTCTAATAATTTTATCCATTCTTTGTTGAAATATTGCTGATGCATTCATTAATCCAAATGACATAACATTCCATTCGAATTGTCCTAATAGATTATGGGTAATAAACTAGTTAAAGGTTTTGATGTTTCATCTAATTTTATTTGTCAATATCCTGATTTGCAATCAAATTTAAAATATATTTTACTTTCTTGTATTTGTTTTATTAACAATTCTTTTATTGGTAATTTATAGCTATTTGGTATAGTTTTAGAATTTAGATCTCTCAATTATAATTCTTGTTTTTCCTCTTTTAATTTCACTATGGTTTCTAACCATAAATGCTGGACTATCATATGAATTCGTTGATTCTCGTATTATTCCTAATTGTAAGAGTTCTTTAATTTGAATTTTAAATTCTTTTTTATTTTCCTCGCTATAAGGAAATTTTTTTCCTTAAATCTTAGCATCTGGGTCTTTTAGTTCAATGGTTGCCATATGTTTATCTTTGTCTCATTTGGTTAAGGGGTGTTCATGATAACATTCTTTTAGTTCTGATTTAGTACTTTCTAATTCTTCTTCTAAATTGCTAATTCCTAATACTAGAATTTTCTTTTTTGATTAATTTCTGTAAACATCCACCACGATTACCTGCAGAACTCTGATGTCTAGGTTTATGGTGAATTGGTTGATGTAAAATTCCAATGGTTTTATAAATTTTTGGTGTTTTAATTTTGTGATTACAGGGTGTGGTAAATTCAAAACTATCTTTATATTGTTTAAAAGGACTATATGTATAGATAAAACTTTCTCCTAAAAGGATATCACATTCGATTTTATCTGTTGCGTATATTCGAGGTATAAAATATTCTCTATTTCCTATAATTATAGGAACATTTTCTACAAAATCTCTATAGATTTCTACAATATCGCTGGCAGTTTGTCCATAAGTTGTTTTCTTATAGCCTTTTTTATAATAATGTTATGGGATCGCATATTTTTTGCATAGGCAAATACCTGATCCAGTATCAAGTATAGCATAATAATTTATCATACAGTAGTCTAGTAAATTGAGAGTTATCTCTATATGGGCTAAGTATGCTAGTTTTGATTGATCTTATTCCTTGAATCATATAAATTGGTTCCTTATTTTTATTAATTTTAGGAATCATTTTTCATTTGTCTTCTATAGTTATTTGTAGAGTATTCTTTTGGATATAAAATTGTGAGACTTTCTCAAGAAAGAGCATTCCAAGTAATATTAGACCAGTATCTCTTAATTTTCTATAATTTTTATGGATTTTAAGATTTAATTTAAATTGTTCTCCTTCTAAATCAGTAAAACTTAGCTCAAGATTAACAAGTGTTCTAATTTCGTATTTAATTCCATGATAATTTGTAAAAGTTATTCCTTGTGGTAAATCTTCTTCTAGTAAATAATCAACTAGATCTGCTCTTATATGACTGGTACTAGCTCCTGTATTGACAAGGGCTATAATTTCTTCGTAATTATTTTGATTATTTATATATTATGCTACAATAAGGAAATTATCTTCCTCACATTTTCTAAGGTCAATATCAATGCTATTTCTAGGCATTGTTGGATAATTTCTACTTGTAGATGGTCTACTAAAACTTGAGAGTTATTTAGTGCTAATACTTCTTTCCATTCTTCTACTAAGCATTCTGGCTAATAATTGTCCGGAAATATTTAAGGTGACTAATCCTTGATTTCCTACATTTTTGTCTATTCTTCTAGATTGCTAATGAAAATCAAGTAATATATCTTGTGGTAATGAAATGTTATTATTACTCAGCATTCTAGGTGGTGTAAATTGTGCTAGGTCTCTAAAGTCTTTATGAATTTGTATGAAGTCTCCTGAAATTTTATTGATTTCTTTTTTATGTGTAGTAGTAAAGGCATATAACACTTTACAATGTAAAGTTACGGCTTTACTTCTTGGTGGCATAATTAATCTATCAATTTTGTGATATAGATTTAATCATAAACTTAAGTTTTCATCTAATAAAGACATAGCAAATTCAGGTCTTATATTGAATATAATTTTCTTATATACAAGATTTCCCAGAGACAACTCCTAATAGAGCATCCATAGGATCATGAAGTATTCTGTTATCCTACAAATACATTTGAATAGGAATATCTATTCCTTCTCTAAATTATTATTTAACCATTATTTGGATTCCTCCAATTACTATGTTTTTTATTCTTTCTCTAGTGGTTCTCTTGATATTAGCTAATTTTCTATTAACCAATTCTCTAGTTATTAGAGGTATAGTAGTATTGCCTTTAACATTTTCGATGTTTATAGGTACTTCATCATATTTGACAATGTATATAGTTTTGTTAAACCAATGTAGTATTTGTCTTACAAAAACATCTTTATCTTTTAAAAATATTTGTTTTTCTTTTATGACTCCATATCTTTCTCCATCAAACACAACTGTTTGTGAAATTCCTTCTTCATTATCTAATGTAGTCTCTATAGTATCAATAATTTCTTGATTCATGTAAATTTGTTCAAATTTTGGTTCTTCAATTTCTTCTATATTTAACTCATAGATTGAATTTGTTTCAGATAATTCATCTAAATCTTCGATTATCTCATAATTTGAGTTGTATTCTATTTCTTCCATTAATCTAATGGCTTTAACATATTCTCTTTTATTTCTGTTACGACAGTTGGAAGATATATATCATATTTCATTACATGTAAAACATTTGCATTTTTTATAAAAATTTTCTTTAGATTTTTTCTTTTGAGGTTCTTATGTTGGTTATATTCCTTTTTTTAAAGTTTTTTCTTCTTAAAATATTTCTTATGACTCTTAAATCCTTTATTTCTTTTTCAATTTTTAAGATATTTCTTAATTTTTTTTTTATAATGGTTTCTTAGATGGTTTGTGACAACCAAATTGTGGAACGGCTGCTATTTCTCCATAACAGCATAAACTTGCTTTCTTATCATGTTTTCTAAATAAGTGTTGGTACATAGATTTTCTACACCATTCAGATATTTTTCTTTTAGCGAATGAAGTTCTCATTCCTAATGTATCAGCTTTGTGATTAGGATCTTCTCATTCTATTTTATTCCAATAAATTTGATAATCTTCAAACAATTTCTGACTCCATAGCCAAGGTTGTTTAAGAATCTATTTAGTAATTTTTGATCTTTTTTTGATAGATTCTATTCTTTTATGGATTTAGATATTTTAATATATATCTTTTTGAATTTCTTAATATATTCATTTAATTCACACATATCACAGATTTTTAATAGTTTCATTTCTTTTTCTACTTATAAGGCTTTTTAAGCGATCATGTCTATTTTAGTTTCTGATATAACTTCTTCTAAGAGTAAGTGTTTAAAGAAATTTTTTATTCGTTTTAATACTTCCTTAAAGTTTTTAGCATCCAAGCTTTCATTGCTATCAATAGCAATGTTAGATTTTTCTCCATATTTGATTTATTTTTAGTTTCTTTAGATGTTCTTCTTCAGATATCTGAAGTAATTCCTTTAAAGATGTGGATTATAAAGTTATAAGTTTGAGTGGTATTCCATTTATGAAAAACAACAGCTAAATCAGTAGCATTTGCCCATAAGTCAATAATCTCACTTTTATTATTGCTATCATCAACATCTAGCCATATTCATGTTGTAAGAATTGGTTTAGTAAATAGTTTAATTGGATTATTATCCCTAAGATGTATAGATCTCGTTGATATAGTCTTTTTCTAAAATTATAACTTTCTTGCTCTTTTATTATTCCATATTCTTTCATCCATTCTATATTCCAGTTATTAGATCGACTTGTGTCCAATCTATAGTAATATTAGTTCTATTCATCTCTTCAACTAACAGTTGAGTTTCAACTTGTTGATTTAAAGGTGGAGTATTAATTTCAGTAGTTTCTGCTTTGGGTGGTGGATCATTTATATATATATATATATATATATATATATATATATATATATATTCTCAATTTGAATAGCTAATTGTTCTAAACTTTGTTTATAAGTTTCTAATTCTTCTCCAATAGCTTCAAAGAATTTTGTTTCTAACTCTTCTATAACATAAACGGTTAAAGTTGGCTCGACTGATATATAAAAATCCTTTTTAAGTTTTGATTTTTTAGATTTCGATTCAATTTGTTTATTTAAGATTTTTGGTCCTATTTTAATATTATCATTAACAATTTCTAAATTGGATTCGATGTTTTTTATATGAGTTAAAACATATTGATTTATAATATCTGTTTTTCCTAATGGTTGAGTATAATTATCATATTGTTCTAAAAATTGATTTATTATAATATCTTCTTCTTCATACTCAGAAAATTCATCTACTAAAATTTGCAAATCTTTATTTTTTATTTCTGCTAATTGTTGAGAACTATTTACTTGTTTTATCTCTTCACTTAGAGAATTATATTTAATACTTAAATTTGTTGCTAATTCTTGCAATTTAATTCGATTAGTATTAGTTAATATATTAATATTTTGTAATTCTTTTAAAATAATTTTATTTCTTCTATTCATTTTGTAAAGTTTAAAAATTTTCTTCTGTTTCTTTACTAGGTTCTGATACCAATTTTGGGGGCAAAATGCGGAAAATGGTTAAAACATAAGACTAAGGGTATAATAGATAAAATACTCATAAAAAGACAAAAGGCTGTCAAACTAAATGTGAATGAGACTATAAGAGGAGCAATATTCTTATCATTTTTCTAGAGATAATTACTTTCTACTGGAAGGGTTGACTTTTATTCTGGCAAAATTTTAAGGATGTTCTAAAATATTTGTATATTAGTAAATGATTTTATGTGGTATGTTTCAAGTTGACATTCGAAAGAGCAATGACACACACGTCATGAATTTTAGGCTTAGACGTCGGGTAGATCAATCCGCATATTTCAATATCCAAAATCACCTATTATACTATAAAAATGTTGTAAATGAAATCATTCCAGTCCTAGTAATTATTGGAACTAAACACAAATCAGAACCATTGATTCTGACTCGGATTTGCTTCTACCCATAATTATTTTTATATACATTTAATAAATATTTTCATATATGCCTTTCGATCCGTATACCTAACATGCAACTACTCGATAATATTAGTGCAATAGAGAAAAATTCAACTAAAAATCTTCAAGAAGCTAAAAAATCAATTACATGACTCAAAAGGAAAATTATATTTCAAAACAGAATCACGAACTCAATGTAACAAAAAAGGTACACCACTGCTCAAACTATAAATATTTTAAGCTAAATTGCCACGCGTTATAAAAAATCATTTTAGTTTGCAAATAATGCAAGAAAATAAAAGGTCCAAATTATAAATAATAAACGCTTTAATTTATTAACTTACCGCATAACCCTTTGAACTTTTTGATTCATGGAAGTGCCAAATTTCAAAGATTAAAATGTACTAATCTTTGAAATGCAACAATCCGATATGAGGCGAGAGACAAAAATATAGAAGCTAATCTTGATTTCTAGACTTGGAGTTTAAAGTTTTAGACAATTTACTATCTAAATTTGAGTTTTTAGGTTTTCCCCTTGTTTAAGACCCTTTTTGGGGAAAATTTTGTTTTGGAATAATAATTTTTTAGAGAGTGTGGTTAAAAAATAAAGAATTTTTTTTGAAGTTCTTAGTGATCCATATCGGTTAGTAATTTATTTATGGAGCCGGACTGAAACTTTCGGTACGGTTCGATTTCAATTAAAATACCCACGCATAATGAATTTGTCCATGTTATAAATTAAATATTCTTGTCATTGTATATGCAATTTACTTATTGACTCAAGTATTTAGAAGGTTTTGCTTTAGAACTCTCTTAATACTCGTTAATTGTTGCAAATAACGATAACAGTTAACAAGATTCTATTCGAGTACTCACAATTTTAATTCAAGAACAAAGAATCGTCTCAAATCAAATAGGTTCTTAGTGATCGGTATCAGTTAGTAATTTATTTTTGGAGCCGGACCGAAACTTTCGGTACGATTCGATTTCAATTAAAATACCCACACATAATGAAGTTGTCCATGTTATAAATTAAATATTCTCGTAGTTATATATGCAACTTACTTATTGACTATAGTATTTAGAAGGTTTTCTTGTAATCTTTAAGAACTCTCCTAATACTTGTTAACTGTTGCAAATAACGATAGCAGTTAACAAGCAAGCATTCTATCAAGTTGAAGAACAAAGAATAACCGTCCACTCATAATGATATATAAATTTTCGATTTTTTATTACGAAATATCTACTTTTTTTCTTTGTTTTTTGTACGAGATTTTTCTTTTGTAAGTTGACAGCTAAACAATCGTGGAAAATGGGTTTGAAGTTGTGTAAATGTCTAAGTTATGATGCTAGGCAATTGGGCATGCTTGGTCAGCAAAAGGTATCATTAGTGAAGAAAATTGCTCAACTCAAGAGTCAATTTTAATTTACTTCAAAATATATTCTTCATTTCAATTTCAATATCCTATATATTTGTTTTCCATAAAAATATTGCAGAAAATACAAAAAAGAGGACATTTGTTTCTCGTATTTAGTCATATAGAAAATACATGAAAACTTACCATAAATATCGTTATTAGAGAAGAAATTGTAATATTAATCCATATTCTAAAAGGCGCGCAAATGCGTCGCCTAGGCGCGACTCGCGTACAAAACGGGTCAAAATGGGCAATGAGGGTAAAAATGCGGTTAACGGTTTTTGTTGACCGCCTAGGCGTCTCAATGCGCGCATAGGCGAGCACGTCTAAATTTTTTTATTTTTTTATTTTTTTTTGATATGATATAAAAAATTGTTTTTTAATATAAAAATCTATTTATTATATTAAAATAATATTAAAAGTACAAAACGCATTATGACGCCTATTCTCCGCATTGACACGCTTAAACTTGTGATTCTTGATTCTCGATCTCGACGCATTACAACGCATTACGCATTTTAGAACACTGATATTAATAGAAGTCTTGAAATAGTAAAAGTAATGCTACTCAGCATCATGTTAATATATCAGTTTAGTTACCAAGGTTCAGGGCAGGGCAAGACAGGTGATGGCCGTCTGGGATGCAGTTCATCCTTTAATATATCAATTTAGTTGACACTAATATGATATTAAATGAGAGAGATAATTAAATGAATAATTTATTTCTACTTTTTATTAGACATATCACTTAGCATTACATTACTGTTGTAGTATTAACAGTGTTGATAGCATTATTTGATAGTAAGGTAAGATTTTCTATTCAATTTGATGTTGTATGGACAACATTTGAGCTCAATTTTTTGTTCGAGTGGGAAATAAAAACGAGGAAAAATAATTCTAATTATTTTACTATTTTAATTTTGATTACAAATAATCTTGAGGGTCTTTTAGTAAATCTACTACCTCCTCTTTGTTGCTTCCCACAATCCAACCCCACCAAGAAAACGTTATGAAACAAGCCAATAGCCTAAAAGATAGCCCCACCATCTTTCAAGATTTAATGCACATACCAGAATTTCTCGGCTTGTACAGTATCCACATTCACACTGGAATTGGATATTTGCGTTGAAACTGGTGATTTAAGTTTGCGTTCAAAAATGAATTATATTGTACAATCATGTCTAATATTAATTAAACGAGTAATGTGATTCATCTCCAGTGGAGATAGAAACACAATTTATGTGACTTTAAATGATAGATTAAATGACATGTGAAATTACATAAGTCATTTAATTTCACCTATGATTTAATGCCACATTAACGCCACATAAACTGTGTATTCATCCCCAGTGGGAATGAATAGCATTAATCTAATTAAACAAATCCGTATAGGATTTTTGTTAAGAGAGAATTAGATAATTTGAGGAAAAAAATTAAGTTAAGATCTTAATTTTTATAATATATATTTCTATTTTAGCACTGAGTTTTAAGCTCCCGTTTGATCTACACTATTATCTCATTAAAATGAAAATATGACCATTATCCAATATATCAACATTTAAATTCAAATTTTCTATCTCTTATGTGAGATCCAATAACGACTATATTTTTCATTCTCATTCTACAATAATTTGGCTCAAACATGGCCTAAGTTGTTTTATAAATTTATTTACAACGGTGCATTCTTAAAATAAAATAATTTTGCATGTCAACCCATAATTTTTTTTTAAAGTTTAAACCACACATTTTTCAAAAAATATAAACGAGCATGTATAGCAAAATTCATGACGAAGAATATTACCAGGTTAGGCCACCATTCATCACGGTGTATGGACCCAACAAGACTACACCAAGTCAAGGGAGCATAGACTAAGTCCAGTTTTCCTATACGGACTTGCACTGTGAAATTCATTTTGCTTAATGCTGTCCAAAAGATCTGATCAGCTCCTGTTTGGTACATATTAAAATTTTCATTATCATTTTTCTATTATTTTCAACCATACATTCTTTAATAAAATTATATTTTCCATCACATCAATAGCTTTTCTTTCTTTTTCAGCTACACATTTTCCATCAATCTACTATTCCAAAATACATTCTTTCAAAATAATGTGGCTCAAACACGCTAATTTGATAACTTTATCAATTTTCGATTTTGGACTCGTTCCTCGATCACATATGGCTAGTCTCTATTAGTCAATCACAATATTCAAATTTTAGACTTGTTCCTTGACGACATATGGCTAGCCCTTATTGGGCGATAGCAACTTTTGATGTATACACAACATTTAATGTTAAACTAAAATGAAATTATTTTAGTGGGTCAATATGAAAGTCAAGAAACACTAAGGCCCGTTTGATAGGCAGTTTTTTCCATGAAAGATGGAAAATAAATTCTAATTCCCACTTTTTGACACGTTTGATAGGCTAAATTTTCCAATGAAAACATTTTCTCATTTTCCCCTCACGTGACCTATTTTCCACCAAATTGAGGAATACACTTTCCCTCGTTTCATCTGGGAATCGACTCTCCTGCAAGAAGGAAACCCTTCTCTCCCGCAAGCTACGTCCTTTCCCTGCAATTGGAAGAAGCAAACCATTTTCTCTCCCGTAGCAACGCCATTTCCCTTTCCCTTCTCTCCACGCTAGAAGCCACTCCGATTCTCTTCTCTCACGCTGAATCGATAGCTGCCATTTTCTCTTTGGCCCATCCGACGGTCTTGTCCGCTGCTCTCTCTCACGACGAAGGTCCATCGCTTCCTCCGACGTCGAAACGGGTACGTATGCTACTGATTCTTGTTGTCTTTTTGTTTGTTCTGCTGTTTTATTCAGTTCATCTGAAATTTGAAATTATTCCATGAAGTCTTCATTATGGGTTATAAATTGATACTGATATGAGCTTACTTCTATGTTTGAGGGATTCTAGATATTTGTCTATTTGATTTGTTGAGGTTAATGGTTTTAAGAAATTGTGTAGTTGACAATTATTTTATCAGAGGCTCAGAGCAGGTGCTTCCATTTTTTTTTTCTGATTTGAATGTTGCGGTATTGTTTCTTGTGTGAATGTTATGAACAACGAGCATATATGTGTTGATGGTTTCTTGGAAATTAATAAAATCACAATTTTCCATAGGAAACGAAGCGGATCAAATACCAAAAGATGGAAAATTTCAACATTTTCTAGGGGGAAATTATACCAATCAAACGCAATTAATCAACAATTCCCTGTAAAATAATTTTTAGGCAATTCAATTCCCTGAAATTCATTTTCTTTCCACCCATTTTCCACCATTGCAATCAAACGCACCTTAATAGCCTTATATAACATTATTGTGGAGGTTATATGAATATAAAATGTTAGAAGAAAAGAGATTCTTGACATATATTTCAATATTTTTTCTCAATATAAATTGTATCTGCGTCTAAAATATTTCTAAATACTATTTACCTCTGCAACATAAGTTGTAATACTACACGTACTTATGTGCCCGTACTACATAAATACAGTTATAATGTTTTCTAATACATATTACATACTCCTAATCTTTTGTTCTATTTTCTTCAAGAACTTTCTTTGCCAAAGCAAGGTAATTTGTGTGGAGTTTCGAATTTAATATTTATTTTTTAGTCCATTTCTTTATAAAAATTCTTCATCAACTTAAATCAACAAAGAGTGCTTATTTCTTAAAGATTCAATTTCAAAGTGATATTTTCCAATTTATGCCGAATAGATAATTGGTCCATCTAATTACTAATTTTTGTGCCGAAAAATTGCACACGGGAGTTGCAAAAGCTAACGATCATTAGCACGTAAGTACAGTGACGTCATCTCATGAGATATATACCTTGGGCTACTTGATTAGTAACGAAGCCCATGCTGGTGCCATTCAGCCCAATTTCGCTAACCCACCCAAAATAAAATTACACTTTTTTTCTTATTTAAAAATCAGTTGATAATTCAGCTTTTTAATATTAATAATAATATTATAAAATTAAATTAATCTACATTTCCACCCGCATTCTACCCTACCTCGTTTCACTCCCAAATCTTAAATTATTATCCTCTCTTTCTCTCTCTTTATCACACATGAAAGACCATCGTTGAGAGACCATCGAAGTGATGTCGCTCGCAATGGTGATGGTTTAGGGATTGTTTCTTCCTTTTCCGATTTGCTACATATAATAGTAGTAGTGGTGATGGTGTGGTAATGGTGAGGTAATGCTGGTAACTGTGGTACAATTGGTGGTGTTGTTGCCGATGGTGGTGCAGATGATGATAGTGCAAGCAATGTTGGTGCTAATAGTAGCGGCGGTGGTGGTGAGGTGGCACAACATTCTGTTATTTTCAATGGTGAATTGAGGTTGGTTGGGCTGGGCTGGGCTGAGGTTGGGTCAGGTAGGGTAGGGTAGGGTGAGGTGAAGTGAAGTGAAGAGAAGAGTATTTGTAAACAATTATTTGTGTGATTGTGACTATAAATTGGTTAATTTATGATCAATAAATTATATGTGACCTAGGCACTGTTTGGGAGGGATTAAATTTTTCTACAGTAAATCAATTCTCATTTTCAACCACACATTTTTCAATAAAATAATATTTTCCATCACATCAATAATTTTTTCTTCTTTTTCAACCACACATTTCCCATCATATCACTATTCAAAATCAATTCTTCCCCCAAAAATCTCTCCCAAACAAGCTCCTAAAAAATGTGAGATTAAAACTAATAAAATGGATAATTTATGACTCACAATTTGATAATTTTTAACCAAATAATTTGTAATCGTGAAATAAGTTGTGACCTATAATATTTGTAATTTCCGATTGAGAAATAATACGATCTTTTAATTTGATAGTTTGATCGATAAAAAATTTTAACCTATAAAATTTGTGATTTGTGATCATGATCGGTAAATAAGTTGTGACTTATTAAATTTGTAATTTGTGATCGATAAATAAGTTGTAATTTGTGAGCATGACGTACTGTGATTGTAATTAGTGCATAACTATGACCATAAATGATATAATACTTTCTGATTTTAATATATTTAATTAATTATTTAATTAATAAGATTTAATTATGATCCAAGTTTTGAAATTTTAAAACAAATTTCTTAATTTTGAAATTGTATCTTCTAAACAATAATATGATTTGTTGGCCCATTAATCACTATCATAGCCTATATGCAAAGGCTGCTAAAGAAGTTTCTTGCTTTCTTTCTACCTTTTTTTTTCACCCTTATAAAAAAAGGCTACTAGAAATCCTGCTGACCGGTGGGTTCGATTTTTAATGATGCATATTTTAGCATATACTGGCTTTTAATTTGATTTGATTTTTACTTTTTTTTTTCTCTAACCAAATTGACATGTATGATCAGATTTTCAAAATATTAGTAAATGCTATATAAGATACATTAAGTTACGTTGACGAAAGAATATTGAAGTGGTAAACATTGCCATTGTAAAACACTTGGCTCATTCGGTACATACTAATATATAGTAATGTGCGTATTACATATGTGTAAGTCGACTCAACTTTGTTGGCTACATGAGTTAAAAAAAATATAGTTAGCGTATCATAAAAACAATGCATTCATTAACGGATATTTCATGTCATACCATAATTTTCATTAATCACGCCGATATTTCTTGCTTAAAATAAAATGATTAATTTGAAGAAAAAAGAAAAGTCATCGACCAAAAATCTAGTGAATAATTTTAAGCCGATGGTAGATATTGTACCTCAAGTGACCAAGAGTGATGTGTACGGGAAGGAGTGTAAATTTTGTAATATTTTTGCAAAGAGGTACATGCAAATCTTGTAAAATTTAGCCCTTGTTTGATGGGGATAATTAAAATCAAATTTTTAGTAAATTTTTTTAAAACTTGGTGAAATGTATGAAAGAAAAGTTACAAGACCAAGAAATATTCCACCTAGTATGGGCTTAATTTCTTCAAGAAACTTTGTAAACACAAACCCACAAAAAATTATGGGTTTTGGCAACTAGGTATCTAGTCATACATAAGAGGTATGAATGAAGGCATAGGATTCCAATAAACTCTCCCTTTCGCAAATGCGTGGCTTTATAGAAAAGATAGGACGAGAAAGTGAAATTGTGAAATTTTAGACACATTATAAGTAATAAAAAATTTATGACAACCCCAGGATAGTTGAGTTGGTCAAGCAGGTGAACATAGAGATCAAAGGTCACGAGTTCGAATCCCTTACCAATACTTTCTCGATCGAGTTCGTCGCACCGGGTTTATCAGTGCGGTTTATCTCTCCTGTGTGGTTTGCGTCGTGCAGATGAAGCGAGATTTACCTAGTGCGTACTCATAGTGGTCATGCCTCAGCCTCTTCGGGGTGATCCGGTCTCCGCGGCTAGTAACGGCTGCGGGTACCACGTAAAAAAATAAAATAAAAAAAAAATTTATGAATTTAAAAAGATAAGTCTAATGTCACAAAGAGACTAGGGTGGCCCACATAAAACCTACTTTCAAATTAAAGTAATCACGTGAACATGTACAAGAATTACATAAGTTCCATTTTCATTCCCCACGTGGGACCTTTTCACTTTCGAACATCACTATTATATAAAAATAAGATTCTAAATAATGATACTAATAATCGAGTTCATACATTATGAAATATTTATTCAAGAATTTTAGGTTAATCATTTTTAAAATAACTTAAGGATGTGTTACATGAATCGGGTTGGACGGAACGGCCTACGTGACAAACAAAATTTATACGTGGAACAAATTGTTGTCCATTTTTTCCAATTAGTGATGAATCGAGAGCATTTTGACAAAGTTCAATAATATATTAAAAGTTTCTACTTTAAAGTTAGCCCTACGATCTTTTTCAAATGAGATGCAATCAGCAATTAGCCGTTTTAGAGAGGCTCCTGACAAATAATAATAATAATAAAGATTATCATTCTTTCAAATCAATTAATATGTAATATGACAATGCAATCTCTCACTTTCGCACCCTTTTTATCATCTACAGAGTACGCGTAAACTTTATTTATTTTTCAACGTTTGACACACGAAATTTTGATTTTTACAACCGAACAAAAATTAAATTTGAATCAAGACATTTGCGCGAAGTAATAATTTATTTAAATTCTGTTGAAGAAGGAATACGTAAACAATTTGAGTCGATCACATGCCGAATTTAAATCTGAAGCTCTCTATACAATTTGTGTACAATTACGGATTAATTATTCTTCTTAGAAAATTGAATGATACAACCCACTTTTTTCGCACTTTAGTACGGTACATCTTGACATCCTTTCATTTGCTAAGAAAAATAACGTAGCGAGCTCTCAAAAATATATTAGAGAAATAGTCAAGGGGACAACATATTTCAACACTCGTTCATTCAACTTAACAGTAATAATTAATTGAAATTATGATGTCTCTATTCACTTATTTAGAAGAGAAGTGAAAAACTTGAAGTTCCCTAATTTTTGTTTCTTCGTCA